>CATQJA010001439.1:0-25627 GCA_958295435.1 Mesorhabditis spiculigera
TGAAAGATTGGGGGTGGCTAGCAGAGATTCTTTCAGAAATTTGAGAGATTTAGGCAAGTTAGCAGCGATTTTTGGAGAAATTCGAGGGATTGGGGCAGGCTAGCACAGATTCTTTGCGAATTTGTTGAGATTTGGGCAGGCTAGCAGCGATTCTTTACGAAAAACACCCCTTTTTTGCAGCCAATGCTCATGGAGCTGCAGTTCCGCAACAAGTCCGAACGCGCCAAATGGATGGACACCTTCGACAAGGGCATCCAAAAGGCCCCAAAAACTGGTAAGCCGTGCAGCTGCCCCCGGATTGTCCCTCCGCCCGACCACCTCCGAACCCCGCGTCACCACGTCAAGCATTTCTGGCAGAGGCTGGCGAAGAAGCACAGCCCGGGCTGCGAGTGTGAAGCGAGCCATTTGAAGAAATACCCAATCACCCAAGATTGTCTGACTGTCGATTTTATGAAATGTCAGCAGCAGGGGGCGGGGCTTCAGCGGCAGAAGTGTATGAGGTTGAAATCGAGAGAATTCGCGCATCCCGATCTGGGTTCGCCGACCCTGGTGAAGACGCCGGAGAAGGAGGGGCCGAGGAATGGGTTCGGGGATATGTTTAGGAGGATGGGGAGGAGGAAGACGAGGGTTGGAGAGGAGGTTAGGCTCGTCGACAGCTTCAGTCTGGATGAGCCGGCCGTGGAGATACATCATTTGTAGTTCTTTTTTTGTGCATGTGAAAATTCGAGAACTTTCCCAGGCTATATCTTGACTTTCGTTTCGTCTATTAAGGCATCGGAGGTTTAAAGCGAGCAAGAAACGAGAGAGAGAGAGAGAGAGAGAGAGAGAGAGAGAAGAAAGAGAGAGAGAGAGCGCGAGAGAGGGAGAGAGATAGGGAGAGAGGGAGAGAGGGAGAGAGTGCGAGAAAGGGAGAGCGAGAGAATGATCGAGACAAGGAGCGAGAGAGATAGCGAGAACAGAGAGAGAGAGAGAGAGAGAGAGAGAGAGAGAGAGAGTCATAGATGTCTTACGACAGCGCAGATACCTTAATTTTCTACCCCCTGCATCAGCCCCTTTGTTACGTAATTTGTTGCATGCCGTTGCCAACGTTTTTCGGGGCTGGAATTACTGTAGGTATCAAAAATTCATTCTGCTATCATTAAAAAATACCTAGTGTAAAATACAGTAATCCCAGTCCCGTTTTTATGCATGATATTGTTCGATCCCAAAATGACCATTGCCACCTCAAGACGGGTCCTAGAAGTCACCAAGGCATACTGTATGAAAATATATATTTCCGTTTGTATGGTATGCGTAGAAAACTGCATGCGGAACCCTTACTAATTTTGAAAAAAGACGAACAAACTAATTACGACATTAAAAAAGCAATAATTTATACAAACTGCTTTAATCATTCGCTTTTGAACTGACGCTACTGGAACTCAGATGTTATTTGTCTTGTCTAACCTTTAAGGAAACTTTTTGAAGCAAACTATACTAAAATCGAAAGTTAAAAGAAACGGTCAAGTTCGGGTGGTCGGGCGGATTTCAATCATTCCAATTAATCAGGTCTTCAACTAATCGCTTAACTGGCTACGTTACAGTTCGGATGCCCCCGCGACGCACCGACGCGCAGACGGCGAAAGAGAGGGAGAAGGAGGAGAAGAGACAGAGAGAAGCAGAGGAGGGATGGGTACGACGGCTCGAGCAGCATTTTGGTAAGTACTATCCTAACCCCGTACACAAAAGAGGACGACCGCTTAGACTTCGGCCTAGGTATAGGCTTGGGCGTAGGCTTAGGTGTAGGTTTATGCTCAGGCTAAGGTTTAGGCTTAGGTTCAATCTCATGCTTATGCTTAGGCTTATGCTCAGGCTTAGCTTAGGCATACGCTTAGGCTTGGCTTAGGATTAGATAAACCTTAGGCTTCGGCTTAGGATTCGGGATAGGCTTAGGCTTAATACCTCCAAACGCTCCTACGCACCAAAACCCCACGTTTTAGAAGAGCGCAAAGATGCCGAGGGCGCCATTGCTGAATACCTCGACAAGCGGATGGCTTGGTTCGACCGGCTTCGCTCGATCGTGAATGAGATGCCATTCAAGAATCGGCAGGACATCCCCGATAAAGTAAGCTTTAGGAAAACAAAGTGATGCTCAGGCTAAGCTCTACAAATTCAAGATCAACCTAATTCTTCATTTCAGGTGAAAGCCGCCGTACGCCAACGATTCCGAGAACTTCGCCAAGCTCGTGTCGAGCCAATCAGCAAATGTACTGCTTTTCTACTATTCCAATCATGCTTTTTAGTGGTGGCAAAGTGCACTGCGGCTCGGGACCAAGATCTGCTCGACTTTTTCGACGATGCCGCCGAGGTAAGCCGACTTTACGCTACGAAATTAAACCCCCCGGCCCTTCAGGTCAATTACGCCCGACTCCAAGCGGAAAATGATGTAAAAATATAGCTGAAACAGATTCTATCCAATTTCCAAGAAACAGCGAAGTCTGACCTCTCTTTCCCCGAATTCTATCTATCTAGCTATCCCCTATCTAGCTTATAACCCAGTAATACTTTCCAAAAGTACTTTCCTATACTTCAAGCTATTAACAAACCAACTAATCCTTATGATTTTGTGTAGTACAGATTTATAATTAGTGTTTTCAGGTTCAAAACGTCGAGGATGACTCGGGATCGGACTCCTCGGGGAGCGAGAGTAAAAATTTGCCCCGCCGGGTGCAGACGTTCCACGGGACGAGCAATCCGAGGAAAGAGAGTGGGTTTTTCTGGGATGTTTATTAGCCTTAGGCTTGGGTTTAGGCTTAGGCTTAGGCTCAGGCTTAGTCTTGGGCCTAAGCTTAGGCTTATGATAAACTTCCGATTAGGCTTAGGTATAGGTTTAGGCATCTTTGGCTTGGGTTTGGGCCTAGGCGTGGCTTAGGCTTAGGCTTAGGCTAAGGCTAAGGTTGAGGCTTGGGTTTAGGCTTTGGCTTTGGCTTAGGCTATGGCTTCGGCTTCGGCTATGGCTTTGGCTTAGGCTTTGGCTTATGCTTATGCGTATGCTGAGCTTAGGTTTAGGTCTAAGCCTGGCTTAAGCTTCGACTTAAGCTTGGGGCTTAGGCTTAGACCTAAACTTTTCTATTTCACGAATTCCGGCGCTCAATATGAGGTTTACTTTATTTCCAGAAGGCTCCTTCCGACGTCACACAACCGTCCCGAAGATGTTGAGCCTCCACTCGGCCTCCACCTCATCGGCCGGCATGGAGTTGATGCGCAGCCGGGAGGAGGACATTGAAGAGGTCTCTGATGAGGAGCCCTCGACAGTGTCCACACGGTCGGATGGCCCGTCGAGGGCCCGCGGCGATGAGGTGGCCCAGATGACGCAGAGACTTCCGGTGAGTGGCGTTACCTTCCGTATATCGATACCTATGGACCCATAATAATAATTATATATAACAGAATATTTCTTTTTTTGCAGCTATCGATGAGTCTACGCGCCCGAAAGGCTGCCACCCAAATCATCAAGGAAAACGCCGACCTGCGCCATATCAACAACACCTTGAGACAGGACTTGGCTTTGTAAGTTGTGCACCAGCCTGGCTCTATTTCAAAAATTCAGGAGCAAAACAGCGCTCTCCTTGTATGAGAAATCGAGGGTAGCGCCGCTGGGGTCAAACGGAAATGGTTGCCCATCGGTGCCGGCTGCGGAAACGCATGAGGTAACTTGGTTTTTATCAGGTTGGAAAGAAAGTAATGGCACAAAAAACCGCTGTCTGATCTTTAAACCGCTGTAAAACCGCTGTAAAACTGCACAAATCTTTAAACCGCTGTAAAAACCCGCAGGAACGTCCGATTTGAAAGTTTGATATATGGTTTGGTAGATCTTCGGATGCTCTATCACGAGACGCTCCTCAAAACGCACAAAAACTGACGGACGCGAAGATACAGGACTCAGAAGTTTCGCAGAAAATTGGGTGAAAGCTTCCAAGCGAGATATCTCTGCATACAGGCATTTGCATACGATACCTTTAACACCAATCGATAGCTCTCGATGAGTAGGTATTGATAGTTGTTGAGATCATCAAAATCGGGCACAGGATGGCCGAGATATGGCCCCTAGAAGTTTGGTCCACTTCTTAGAACTTTTCTCGAAATCCCATACTACATTTTGGGCTGCGCGAGCCAAAAACTGCTGCCTTTGCTTCAGCTCCCGAACCAAAATTCAGAAAATGCATTGATTTTGGAAGGCCCATATCTCGGCCATCCTGTGCCCGATTTTGATGATCTCAACAACTATCGATACCTACTCCTCGAGAGCTATCGATTGGTGTTAAAGGTATCGTATGCAAATGCCTGTATGCAGAGATATCTCGCTTGGAAGCTTTCACCCAATTTTCTGCGAAACTTCTGAGTCCTGTATCTTCGCGTCCGTCAGTTTTTGTGCGTTTTGAGGAGCGTCTCGTGATAGAGCATCCGAAGATCTACCAAACCATATATCAAACTTTCAAATCGGACGTTCCTGCGGGTTTTTACAGCGGTTTAAAGATTTTGTGCCATTACTTTCTTTCCAACCTGATACATTGCAACGCTAATATTTCTAGGCGCTGCGCAAAAAGGAGCAAGAACTTCGAGACGGGGAATCAAAGTTGAATCAGGATCGCGAGGATCTGGAGGCGAAGAAGCAGCATCTGGAGGTCAGTTCTTCAGCAATAGCTTTTTCTCAGATTTTTCAGGTTTTTAGCAAAGAAAAATGTTTTTCAGGAACGTCTTCGTGTGAAGGAGGAAGAATTGAATGAGAAATGGAGAACCCTGCTCGAGCGCGAAACGATACTCCACGCTAATCATATGAACAATGATCGCAATTCAACCCCGCCTGCAATGGTTAGTTTTTGGGTTATTTAGGCTTCGCTTAGGCTTGGGCATAGGCTTAGAGAGGCATGCGCTTTGGCGAAGACTTACTAACTCTTTGAAACTCGAAACTTTGAAAAAGTCTAAAGTTGTTGACTTTGACCAAAAAGCAAAAAGTTTTGCATGACCGGGGAGTCGAACCAGAGACCCTCCGCCCCAGAGGCATGCTAGTTAGCCACTACACCACTCGACAGGCGGACACCCATCTTTGGGAGGGCTCATAAGGGAGGGCGGAGCATGTAGTGCAAAACTTAAAATGCTCATAACTATTTTGTATTAAGCGTTTAGCAAATTCTGATTGCAGTTTCGGAATCCCCGTCGCCGACTCTATCAGACCCATATTTTTGCTAAGCGGTTTGCTGGATTTTTTATTTGCACTTCCCTAGTTAGGCGAAGGCTTACAAGGGAACCTCACGGAGACATGGTGGAATTTCGGAAAACGCTCGCGGCTACCCCCGGGTAATCGGCCATTGCGATCACGATGCGCTTGTCAGATTTTTCTAAATAGACCTGTGGACAGAGATACAGCACTTCCGGAAAATGCTGATTTACATGCAAAAAATTTGCATAGAAGGATTGTTTATGAGGCTCTCCCATCACTATGGAATCAGCAGTTGAATGGCCGAGTGGTAAGGGACTCGCTTGATAGGATTCTGACCAGGGTTCGAATCCGCTTACGATTTTTTTGTTCTTGCTTTTTGGACAGAAATTTTTGTACAAGTCCAAAACCATACGTGCTAAAGTACTTCTAAATTTTATGACAGTGGTCGACGTTACGTGGTCAGAAAATTATTCTTGTAAAATTTTTTTCATTTTTTTTGCAGATGGTCAGGTGTAGGAACTCTAGCCGGCAGAACTGCTTTCATTTTTCGATTTTTTCGATTTGGCTAAACATTAGGGATTTCGGGCTATTACTAGTAACATTCTGGATTTGTACAAAAATCACTGGCCAAAAAGCAAAAACATAAAATCGTGAGCGGATTCGAACCCTCGTCAGAATCCTGTCAAGCGAGTCCCTTACCACTCGGCCATTCAACTGGTGATTCCATAGTGATGGGAGAGCCTCATAAACCATCCTTCTATGCAAATTTTTTGCATGTAAATCAGCATTTTCCGGAAGTGCTGTATCTCTGTCCACAGGTCTATTTAGAAAAATCTGACAAGCGCATCGTGATCGCAATGGCCGATTACCCGGGGGTAGCCGCGAGCGTTTTCCGAAATTCCACCATGTCTCCGCGAGGTTCCCTTGTTAGGCTTCGGTTTGCTTAGTCTTAGGCTTAAACATATGCGTGGGCTTAGGCTGAGCTTAGGCTTAAACTTAGACATCCCTCCCTCCAAAGGTCAACTCATTTCAGACCCGTCTCATCTCCCCTACATGTGCCGGCCGGAAGGAGCAAGCAGCTGTGTAAGTACCTCCCCAAACACCGACAAACTAAACCCCGTTTCTTTCTAGCCAGGACTCATACTGAAGCTGCAGTTAGGTAGTGTTGATCGTCAGCCATGTCATTGTCCCCCTAACACAGACTTTCACGTTTAAAATCAATAAAAACAATTCGGCCTTGTTCCTCATCCACGTCGTCGTGATTGGCATAACTTTTGTGGGCGATTCGCCTAACCAGAAGGAACCCGAGGAAACCCCGGCTCGGAATTGACTGAAAATTTGCACACAGAGAGAATCGATCACGCTGATCATCACCTTCCGAATTTGATAATAATCTTTAAAATTCGATATATTTATCTTTTAGTGTCAATTTCGCCCCCCCCCCCCCGCCCCGAAAAGTGTTTTGCAATTATGCCGTTCCTTTTTGTTCTGAAGTTCTAGTTTATTTTAAGCAGCCTATCTGATAGCGAATTTTTTTCTAATTCGAATGGTACATTTCTTTAAAGCAGGCTTCGTACTAGACGGCATCTTACAGCTGTTTGAAGCAGGCTGTTTTTCACCAGTTCCCATACAAAAATCGGGGTCCAGATAGTTTTTCGTTAACGCCAATTTTTCCAGTTTTCGAAAATTTTGAGTTAGAGTTATTCAAAAAAAGAAATTTTCTCAAAACAAGCGGCGGGAAGATCAAAATAGCCGAGCTCAAATTTGACGATTTTAACTAAAGGATCGCCTTAAAGGGGCTCAGAAGTCAAAATTCGTGCGTGCGGAGATTGAATCTACTGGTCAAAAAACGCAAGGGTCACTGCCGATAAGTGCCAGAAAAGTGATTTCATTGCGAAAAAAAGTAAAATATTTGAGAAAATCCGAATTCTTTTTGGGGCGAAAACGACATTTTGAGTGCGCGGCGATTACCTGTCGTAATGCGTTGTAAGGCACCCAATCTCTCGATCTCGGTGATTCTCTGGCCAATTTTCATAAATTAAAAGTCTAGAATGATCAAAATTTGATGAAGATTCCAAAAATAGCATCAGAATTTTTAAATTCTAGCGTTTTCGCGTCCAAGCAGGGGCAAAAGACCATGCGGCGCGGTCGCGTTGCGGTCGCATCTGGCTATTTGCCAGAAATCACAGCAGGGGGGCCGTGGACCAGATTTCGGAGCCCCTTTAAAAGTGGAATATCTCGACTTTTAAAGATCAGTAGCAATCTGTGCAAATTTTCAGCCAGTTCCTAGTCCGGGCTTGTTCGGGCTCCTCTAGTAAGTAAATACTCCACTAAAAATTACATACACTTTTTCAGCCCGCCGATCTCACCCGCATTGAAGGTACTGGCCGTCGAGACGAAGAACAAGAAGAAGAAATGATTACAAAAATATTATTACCTAAAAATTGTTATCTATTGAATTCCGGTGTCTAAAGTGCTTTTCCTTTCCCCGTATCTAGTGGACCAACCGACCCCATATTGTGGCTGTATAAAGCTGATTATGCCTAGTAAATATTGTGTATGAGAGATTCCCCACTTCCGCCCAAATGACTGACTTTCCTGCGATTCACACATTCCTATTTCCCCCCCCCCCCTCCCATTTCCTTCGCTTTAGCCATTGCCCCCTCTATATTGCTCACCAACCCCCCAAAATTCGAGATTCCAAAATCGCGTCCTTCCCGCAAATTGAAGCCATTTCACTCTCTGGGTATATCCTATTTTTCCCATCTTTCCACTCCCCTTGATATTGTTATTCCCGACCGTGTTCGATCATCCTGTGCTCCCCCCCACTGTCCAATTCCATAAATCTAGAAGCTTTTGCAATGTTGCGAGCACCGAATAACACAGAATAGCGCAGAACTAAGACTTTTGGATTTACATGCAAGACTACGTCGCACAGCGTTTTGGACAAATTTTTAGAAAGTGAGAGGTAGGAGAGAGACAGCGAGAGAATGTCGTATTGTCATCACCCTTCGTTGCATCGTAGCTATTTGAAAGATCGATTTGGCTGCATTTTCGCAGAACTAGCTGTTCGCACTAATATTTGCCGAATCTACATGCAAAACTACGTCGGAATATACTTCAGAATAATTTCACTAAAGCGGAATTTAAGCGAGAGAGAGACAGAGAGAGAAAGATATTCCCGTATCATCTCAACCTCTCGTTTCATCATCGGGACTTCAACAGCGGTTTTGAGGCCCCATTCCCAAGAGTCAGTGTTCACCCTGAATTTTCAGAACCTGCATGCATAACTATATCGCAATTTGCTTCAGAATGATTATTATAGAGCTAGAGAGAACAGAGACAGCGAGAGAAAATGTTGCCGCATCGTGGACCGGCCTTGTAGGATTCGAATGCTCTGATGGTTGTTTTGGGGGTTTTTGGCCCAGAGCAAGCTGTTCTCACTAAGCTTTGGAATCCACATAAAAAACTACGTTGGAATATGCTTCGGAATGAATTTCAAAACGTGAGGGAGAAGAGAAAGAGACAGCGAGAGAAAGATGTTGCCGCATCATTGCACCGCTCGTTGCAACGTCGAAACTGCAACGGCGGTTTTCGGCAATTTCCCAGAGCCAGCGGTTCTCACTAAGTTTTTCGGAATCTAGCTGCAAAACTACGTCGAAATATGCTCCGGAATAATTAAAAAATGAGCTTCGAATAAAAAGAAAAGAGAAAACAGCGACAACTGTTACCGAATTGTGAGATCTTTTTTCATAATGCAACCAAAATCCTATCAAACCAAAAAAAACTTTATTACACGTATCGTATAATGTGCGGATTGCAGATGTTGACAGGTTATAATGACTAGAATGCTCGGTGAATCGGTGCATTTCTTGGATGGCCTCCTCGGGGAATTCGAGTTCCCAGATGCGCTTCAGGTGCTTGCCCTTGACGTCGCGGGATGCGCCGAATGCCGTCATGCCCTGGAAATGATCGGTTAATGAAGCTGTTGGCGAATTTTGGCAATGGAAAAGGCGTCGGCTAAATAAGGCTGAAAAGCAAAAATCAAGTTCCAAAAGAATATCGATCGAATAAATAATTAAGTTACTTTGATGCTTTGAAGGTCCCGCTTCGTCTTTTCCCTGGTTGCGACCTTGGCTTTCTCGTAGTGCTTGTTGTCCCGCTCCCATTTCTCAGTGCCAAAGCTCGCTTCCGCCGACTTCCGGAAAATCCTAGTTGTTTCCGAACAGACAGCAAACAGCAAAAACTAAAGAAAATTAAAAAGAAATTAAATCCAGGATCAGAAATCGCGATTTTTCGCGAATCGCTTTTTTGGTCTCGGGGACATTTACATCTAATGACAGACCGACAGTCAGACAAGATATAGTTATTGCAAATAAATACAGGAGTTTATACTATTCTTAAACGTTCAAAATTACAACTTTCGATCTTAAAAAATACAAAAAAAAGATCAATTTTCGACTAAATTTGACTAAAAATCTATAGTTTTTTTATGGTTTTTTGCACTGAATACACACCAAAAACATTGATAACACAATTGTTATTACGTAACTAGGCCTTTCTGGACTACTTTACTTTATCTTCCCCCAGCCGATGGTCCCAAAATTTTTTTCGCTATAACTTTTTTATCTTACATTTATTTGGGGTTTAATTAAAACTTTACGTAAATTCTTTGGTGCGCTATCGTATGGCTTAGCGAAAACCCCGAAAAATGGCTGGAATTGCCCAAAACCCGGGTGAAAGTAAAGACTAGCCGAAAAGAGGTTGCGCCCCTCCCCCCGTTAGTGCCAAAGAACCAAAAAACTTTGTTATAATGAAAAGTTCAAAAGCTTACCTGTTGTTTGTATGCCTCCCAATCTAGTCTGCGTTTCTCGTCCTAAGGAAAGGTTTTAGTAATAAGTGTAAGAATGCAATTTACCTCGCGGTTGGGGTCCATCTTGCTCCCATTTCTGGGTGCCAGGCCACCCCTCGGGCACCCGATCAGTCATCAGTAAGCTAAATTAAAGGTTTTGATTTGTTTTTGGCTATGAATTGCCCGACAGAGAGCAATCTGGCCTGGCTTCTAACAGGCCTGGGGATTTTGGGTTAAAAAAAAGCATTTTTCAATTTTTCGAAATTCCCCTCCACCTACCGTATCTCGGCTGCCCGTTATTCTACCGGGTTGTAAAGTACACCAAAATACTCGCCAGAACAAGGCGAACATTTTGTTATATTTCACACACTTGTACGATGACGGGCAGCCGAGATACAAAAGTGGGGGGCGGTAAACTGCAGTCTACCATATCTTTATCTCAAATTGTCTAACGTTCTTATCCTCAACAATAAAAAACAATTTAGAAACGCAGTAGATTTAATTTGATGAATTTAATAAAAAATTTAAATAGCCCGTTAAATAAGAACTTTTTTAGAGAAAATCTAAACAGTGAAGATTAACGTTTTAAACTTTTGTTTTTGGTTCTAAACAGGATGCAAAAGACTCTTGCAAAAAATTTGAAAAGGTGAGATCCTTACTCGTAACAGGCCTTTCTCAGCTCGCGGTTTCGCAGGTACGTTGCGTTGTCCATGTCCGAGCGACCCTAAATGCGGGGTAATGCTACAACTTAGAAACTGACTATATTTCGCTCAACCGCAGGGCTCCGGTTGAGCTCCTTCGATTCCTCGAGCATCTTCTCGGCTGCTGCTATTTCCTTGTCCTTCCAGGATATGAATTAAGAATAGAAAGTGAAAGCGACGGTTCACTTCACTCTTCCTCCCCCAGCCGGTGGCCCCAAAATATTTTTCGCTTTAACTTTTCTATATTACATTTATTTGGGGGTTTAATTAAAACTTACGTATATTCTTTGATGCTCTATCGTATGGCTTAGCGAAAACCACGACAAATGGCCGGAATTGCCCTGGAATTGGATGATTGGAATTGCCCAAAACCTGGGTGAAGTAAAGGCCAGCCGAAAAGAGGTTCCACCCCCTCCCCCGTTAGCGCCAAAGAACCAAAAAACTTTGTTATAATGAAAAGTTCAAAAGCTTACCTGTTGTTTGGATGCCTCCCAATCTGGTCTGCGTTTCTCGTCCTAAGGAAATATTTTAATATATAAGTGTAAGAATGCAATAAAGAGTGGTTGTAATAATAGAGATGAAAAACATTACACATTTTCATCAAAAATACAAAAATATCGAATTTTCAGCCCAAAAATCACCCATTTCCCACGGAAATAACACGTGTTTTTCGGTCGAATTCCAGATTACCGTGAAAACGTAAAAACCTAAAACCCAAAAACCTTAGAGATTTTTATTTAAAAAATTCTATTTTAGGGATAAATTCGTTTTTGGGCCTAAAATGACCCGAAATTCTGAATGTCACAAACATTTTCTAACTGTTTATGAAGGTTTCCTATTTAAAATGTGACTACTATTGAAGGTTTGAGTTCTAAGCCGAAGCTGTTTGGTGGGCTGTCATGGTCGGACATTCCGTTTGATCCGTATTCAGTTGAGCCTTTCGGTTGATCGGTATTCGGTCGGGGGGGCGCCGGGTTCCTTCGATATTCCGGCGGGCTCTTGGATCGCCCGTTTCTCCCGACAAACATCTGGCAAAATACCCGCTGTATGAGTGGATGGAAATAACACGCCAGCTTCTTCCCACATAAGGTCGTCAAAAAGGCGGCAAAAATGACGATTTTTGGGGAAACAACTGTAGCCTATAAGCTCACAAATTCCTAGTAACGTAGTAGTAACTGTCTTAATAGCGCCCTAGTGAAATGTAGCCATATTTTAAGGGCAAAAATAATAAAAACCCATAGAAATTTTTCTGTTGTTGCGATCTTGCTCGAAAAATCTATTTTTTCAATCAAAATTTTTAATTAGAGTTAGAAAGTTAGTTAGTTGAAAAAAGTTAGAGCTTAGAGACACTTCGAATATTTATAATAAAAAAGTGGAAAAATGGAATCCTCGGAAAAAATTGGTTCTCCACCCCCCGATAACGCAAAAGAACCATAAATTGAAGTAAACATTTGAGAGTGAGGAGTTGCTGACAGGCGATTTCGAGGGGAAGCTGAATCTGCCAGCTTGTTGTGAGAGCATCGTATTCAGGGACGTAGCCAGAAAAAAATTTCGGGGGGGGGGGCCGAAAAAATGTTTCCAAAAAACTCAAAACATTACCGAAGAAACAGCGCCGCAGGCAAAAATGTTTGAAAAAAAGGTTGCATAGACTTACAAATAGCCGTAAAAACGTGAAAAAAATAGCGCCGCAGGCAGCAAAATTTCTGAGAAAATAAAAATCATAAGGGTCCCCCCTTATGAAATTTTCGGGCCCCGGCCGATTTCGGGGGGCCCGGGCCCCCGGGGCCTGTATTACGCTACGTCCCTGATCGTATTTATATTCATTTCGATTGTTTTCGTCGTATTTCCAACCTCAATATGGGCACAAATATTTATAAAATTTGTTTTTAGTACCCGTGTACCCTTCTTCTACGACGATTACGTCAACAACAAATAGCAACATAGATGATGATCAACATCGATTCATGTTAACATGCAGATCGTCAACATGAATCGAGCGTAGCTTAGGCTTAGGATTAGACTAACTAGGGAAGCCAGTATAAACCCGGACTCAGAATTGGCTGAAAATTTGCATACAGCTAAAATCGACGAAGCTGATCATCACATCGTTGTCCAAATTTGCTACTGATTTTTAAAACTCGTGGTATTGAAGTTTTAGTGTCAATTTTCACCCCCGAGTAAGATTTGCCATGATGTCGTTCTGTTTTTTGTTTTGAGGTTCTAATTCATTTTAAAGAGATAGGGGCGGCATAAGTCAATCGATTACGCGAGGGAAAGAAAATGTCTCTGCACCTCTCCGCTGGGAGCCCTCTCTCGCGCGAGATCGCCGCGGGACCTGTTGAACCCCCCCCTCCCCAAGGGGGGTTCAACAGATGCCGTCCTCATCTCTTTAAGCAGCCTATCTGATAGAGGACTTTTTCTAATTCGAATGATATATTTCTTTAAAGCAGGCTGTTTTTCGCTATTTAGTAGATATTAAATAGAGAGAGAGAGAGAGAGAGAGAGAGAGAGAGAGAGCTGTTGCCGCATAGTGAGAGCTCCCTTCATAATGTAACCAAAATCCTGTCAAACCAAAAACTTTATTACACGTATCGTATAATGTGCGGATTGCGGATGTTGACAGGTTATAATGACTAGAATGCTCGGAAAATCGGGATCAAGGGGTCTTGCACCGGACGGCAGTCCTCGGGTAAAAATGCGGCCGTCTAAGACGGTTTTTCAAAACAGGAAAAAATTTGACTAGAGCGCAACATCGCAATGTTTTGAAGCGGTATACAAACATGGGATAGACAATTTTGGCAGGGGAAGTGAAGATGGGGGATCATTTTCTGATGGCTTAGGGCACCATCGTTCACTGGCCATTTCCGTGTGAGGCGTTGATGGGCTTTTCTTGGATGGCTTCCTCGGGGAATTCGAGTTCCCAGATGCGCTTCAGGTGCTTGCCCTTGACGTCGCGGGATGCGCCGAATGCGGTCATGCCCTGCAAATGATCGGTTAATGAAGCTGTTGACGAGTTTCGATCAAGGTAAAAAACTCCGGATAAACTCCAGATGACGCCCCAGCTCGGTTATCCTTTCTCGTACAGGGCTGTCAAGTAGACCACAATACTCGCCAAACCAAGACGCACATTTTTGTGTACTTTACATCCCCGTACAATAAAGGATAGCAGAGAGGCCTTACCAAGTCTTTTTCTTAATGAGCTGTAACCTTTTGAAAATATCTATTAAGTAAATTTCGAAATCTTAATCGGAATCAGCTCAAAATTCTGTACAAGAAGACAAAAACCGGAGAGCCCGTAATTTCGTATGACCGTAAAAAGGTGTGTTTAGTTTTTCGGTTCCTTGTCAATAACCTGGTTCACGAAAGATATTTTTGTAATGTCGATTAAATATTTGTCCACATTTCGACTATTACCAGTATTTTGAGTGATTTAATAAAAAAAAATTGGGCCAGAAACTCCTGAGAGCCGCTTCTTTTAACCTACATAGCTTTTGCGTCGAGCGGGTGGGTACGCAGTGTCATTTGGGTGTTAATGCACTTGCCTTACCATCCGGATTTTGACTACCAGACGCTCCAAATGCCGTTTTTAAACTAGAAACTTCTAGAAAAGCTAAGCTAAGCCTAAGCCTAGGCTTAGCTTCATGCAAACGAAGCCTGAGCTTAGCTTGAGACAAGCTAAGCTTAGCTCTACGCTAGCCCATAAATGACCCCATTTTGACCTCGTAAGTCAACTTAGTTAAAGCCAAGTTAAGCCTAGGCTTAAGCTAAAAACCAAGTAGCTTAAGCGGAGCGCCTCGTAGCCGGAGCGCCGCGGTGCCCCCCCCCAACGGCCTTAGCACCGTCATTAGTATTGGTACGTCTCCAAATTGTACCGGAACTGCACTCGGGATTTTAGGGTAGTATTTTTAGGGTTGGATCAATTGTTTACCCCCAGAATGCCGCCGCGTATTATTGCAATCGTCCGTTTTTTGCACTTTACATCTAGGCGACCCTGGCCACTGCGAGGGGCACACGCGGCGCGTGTAAAAAACGATGGTGGGGACCTGCGGGCAAACACGGTCGTCGGGAGGCCTCACAAATCCGGGATAGACCTATGTACAGAGACGGCCGTCTCTTTACTATGTCCCGATATATGTTTGTAGAGAAGAGAGGGAGAGAGGTATGGACCGGGAGGCTGCTAATCGCTCTTCGCTAGGTAATGTAATCCAGCGGACAAACGCTCAATTTGCTACTACAACCAAATTCTTTTCTTAGGAGTCGAGAAAGAGATTTAGCGAAAACGGAGGTATAGTTCTAGACCGAATTTTAAAGCTTAATTTTTGAAAGCTACCCTAACTTAATGATCTTTAGAGAAAATTGTTATCATGCACTTTTAAACGCGTGGTTGATTAATTTGTGCATGAAAAAATTAGGTTGTCTATCCCAAAAAATTGATTGGTTTTTGCCTTAAACGGTGGCTTTAAGGTATCGCGTGAAAACGGCTACCCTGAAATCCCGGGTATGGTTCCGGTACACGTTGGCCACGTACCAATACAAATGACGCTCTAATAAGGTGCGTACACGCCCACTCGCCGCAAACGCTATGCAAGACAAAAGAAGCGGTTTTCCGGATTGCCTGCATCAATTTCTTTCATTAAAACACTCAAAATGTTGGAAATAGTCGAAATGTGAGCAAATCTACAAGCTAAATTGCAAAAATACCTTTCACAAACCGAGTTATTTGCAAGAAAACGAAAAACGAAACACATCTATTTTCGGTGATATGTAATTACGAACTCTACGTACGTTTGATCCGTAACTATACTCGAAGGGGAATTATACTCTGGTTTTAGGGTATTTAAACGGCTAAAGTCCAATTTACCCCTCGTTTTTACCTTAATTAGCTTTAGCATTCGCAGGCTTCTTAGGCTTAGACTTTTGCCTAGGTTTACGCTTAGGTAGGCTTAACTTACCGCGGCTCTAACTTAAAACGCTTGTTTTCAAAAACCCTCCCCCGTTCTCACCCCCTGATTATGATCGATATCCGTGACCACTTGAGAAGGGGGGAAAGGGGACGTGGCCCTCAAGCCTTCAGGGATCTACCCCCGGCTTCAACAGTCGTTGTTTGCCCCCTTTCCGTCCCCCCTCAGGAGACCCGTCATCCCGAATGCCCCCCCGAAGCGACAAACATCTAGCCTCCCCTCTCTCATCCAGGCTTTTCGCCCGGATTCGAAATAGCAACATGAGGGGAACGATTGATTAGGGGGTGGTTGATCAGCTACAAATCAGTGGGCGGCAAGGAAAAAGCGGAAGCAGCTAGCCAAAACTCATTTTTGACGGTACAAAAAAATCCAACCGATTTAAGCGAAACAACCAACCTATCTAGACATTTTGACTAAGACAACGACACAGACCAACAAAACGCCCCCACAAAAATTGACCTTCTGCGACTCGAACTGGTTGGAACCGCTCTGGAGCCGGATGACCGGGTCGTTCTTCTCCGGCTCGACAAACCACTGGCGCTCGATTCCCTCGTCGGCCATCTCGACCTTGGTGGCTGTGTTGCGCGGCATGCCGAAGCCCGTTTTGCCCTGGACACACAACATTCAACGATGATTCCGACATGCAAGTAAATTTGTCACTAAGGAATTACTAAAAAGGGCTAGACTTTACTTTACCCCACCCCTCCCCGCCGGAAGTTCCGAAAATTTTTCGACACGGCCTCTATTTTATCGGGTTTTTGGATATTTTATTCGATAGAGCATCAAAAAATCTACTAAACTTTTTAATGACAACCGAAAATTATGTAATATAAAAAAGTTATAGCGAAAAAATTTTGGGGACTTCCGGCTGGGGGGGGGGGGGTGCAGGAGTAACGTCTTAAAAAGTGCTACACGGTTAGGCTACGCTGAACAACACCCAAAACACAAGGGCACACCTTCTGGGAGTCGAACTGGTTGGTGCCGGACTGCAGCCGGACGACCGGGTCATTCCGGAGCGGGTGCACGATCCAGCGGCGGTCGGCCTCGCCGAACTCGATCTTGGTCTGTGTGTTGCGCGGCATGCCGAAGCCCGTCTTGCCCTGGAAGAGGACGGGACTGTACGATGGACAGTACGACATTGGACAATGGACAAAAAGGCAAACACGACACCCGAGATACCTTAAAAACCTCATAAGTCCGTAAGTCTCCAGTTGACCCCCAGCCGCCGTCCCCAAACTTTGGTATCTCAGCTGCCCTTTATCGTACAGAGGTGTAAAGTATACCAAAATGTTCGTCTTGGTCTGGCGAGTATTTTGGTATACCTCACAGCCCTGTAGGATAAAAAGTAGCCGAGATGCGTTAGGTTTATAGCGGCCACGGGGTCATCTGGAGTTCAGCCAATTAATCCTGCCAACACCCCAGCTCAACACCCCCGATGCACACCTTCTGCGAGTCAAACTGGTTGGTGCCGGACTGCAGCCGGACGACGGGATCGTTCTTCGTCTCTTCCACAGCCCACTTCTTGTCCGCCTCGCTCCAGACGACCTTTGTGGCGGTGTTGCGCGGCGTGCCGAAGCCGGTCTTGCCCTGCAGCCCGCGTGGTTAGATGGGAAATCGATAAACAAAAAAAAACGCTTTGCCTCAAACTACATCTGGAGGTTTATGCTGATTTTGGATCGGCGAAAAAAGCGGGAGAAAGCTTGTGTTAGCGCGGGTTGTTAAGGTTTCTAAATATTTTTCCGGAGGACGCGAGTCAGCTTGAAAATATTAACAATAGTACCATTTAAATCTTGTATTTTTCTTATTTTTTAAATGCGAGATTTTCTACATCCGTGATTGTCGTTAATTTTCTATACCCGCTCACCTTTTGTGAATCGAACTGATTGGTTCCAGACTGGAGCGGGACAAGCGCATCGGTTTGGCGGAGTTGAGCCAGCGTGAATTTTCCGTTTCTAAGACGAAAATACTTTAGATAGTAAACTACGCATTGAAACTAAAATTATCAGCAATTTTCCGTTTCTAAAAAAATTAATATAGCTACAAATTAGTTGTAAAATTATAATAGGTTCTATCGCATTATCGGGGGAAGAAAAAAAAAATTTTTATTAAGCTAGAAATGTCTAGTAACCTAATCGGAACTATTTTGAGAATGTTTTTAGTAAACTAAAACCATATTTTCACTAGAAAAACTATTTAAACTATTTCATTTTACAACGTTTTTCAAGAAATTTAAATTTTGGTCTAAAATGGCCATTTTTTCCAAAAATCGATATTTATGTATTTTTAATAGCATTTTGTAAAGTTTTTACGTTTATGGATAGTAAAAAAAAACAGTTTAATCAACACGTTTGCTATTTACATTTTAAAAAAATTGATTGCTAAGAAAAAAGTTAAGTCAAGTTTAAAAACCGCACTCCTCACCTCGTCCTCCTCTGATCGCCCTGTGTCGTCTCCGGCTTCACCACGGCAATCTTCAGCGGCTCTAAAACCCAGAAATCTACAGTATTAACAAGCAAAGCCGGACTTACGCTGCGACATTTGTGCATGTATATATTTATCTGGGGTGTGTCGCGCCGCGCATATGCCGTTATTGCCGTTTTCCCGGCGGCGCTTTTTGTAGTGTTTGTTGAGGGCGGAAATTGGCGGCTTAATCCCGGGGGCAATATTTGCCACACACCACCCCCAAGCACCCCCCTCCCGCCATAACGATATGCAAACAAAAACGGCGCCTTCTTGCGGGTTTCTGGAGGGGAGCCGCCGCGAGTTGCAAATTATTATTGCTCACCGGCATGGGCTGGGGCGGCGTTGTCTGCTGCTGGGGCTGGCATCTTTCTATCTAAATCGGGCGCATTTTTTACCATAAATTTCAAAAATTTGAAATACGGGAATTGAAAAGATTGAGAAAATTGAAAACTGGGCCCTTGAAAATTGCGTCGTGGTCACCGAATTTTACGTGTGCTTAGGCTTAGGTTAGGCTTAGGCTTCGGCGCAGGCGTAGGCTTAGCTTTGATGCTTAGGCTTAGGCTTAGGCTTCAACTAAGGCTGGCGCGTAGGCTAGGCTTAGGCTTTGGCGTAGGTTTGCCCTAGGCTCCGGCTTAGGCTCATGCTTAGGCTTTGGTTTTGAGTTAGGCTTCAGTTTAGGCTTAGATCAGGCTAAGGCTTAGGCTTGGCCATAGGTGTCTATGCTTAAGATTAGGCTTAGGGTTAAGCTTAGGGATAGGCTTTGGCCGATGATTAGACTTCAAGAAGCACGAAAAAATCAAAAAATCCGCAAATCATAAGGTACGATTTTTGTAGTGATTCTAGCAGCACGGCCAAATGTAAATAGGTATCGTAAATTAAGCTGTATACCTCAAGAAACACACCCATTAAAAAGTCGTCTTTTCCTAGCGCGTAATTTACATGAAGAGGCAATCTACCGTATCCATTTAGGCATACAAAATACGGAAAATGAATTTCTAAAGATTTCCAAGACCCAGCTCATTACTACGTATGCACCTATTTACGTAGGAAGTTTCAAGAAAAAGAGAGAAAGAAAGAGAGAGAGAGAGAGAGAGAGGGGGGTGGAGGGAGGGAGGGAGGGATACGAAAATGCTCATTCTACAAGTATGACATCCGGTACGTGCGTTTTAAAGCCAAGCTAAAAGAGTTACTGTAAAACAAGAAGAAGCTAAACTGCGGAAAACTCGTCCTACTGTAATTCCCACCGAAATCGCTATATAGGATTTGAACTTGATGGAGAGGGATGAGCGGCGTTCCCGAAAAATGGATTGATCAGCCGCCGTGAGAGTGAAATGAGAGGTAGGGCCCCCTAGAGGAGGCCAGGGGGAGGGCCCAGGGTGTGGATGTGAAAAGAAATGGGGGGAGGCAAGGAGCTCTCGATCAGCGGATGCCTCAGACACACACACAAGCCCCCAGCCCCAGCCACCATCCCCCGTCAACTGTCCTCCTCGGCCACAAACAGAGCAGCAGAAGCAGCAGTCAGTGTTCCCCCGCCACTCGATTCACGCCCACATCCCCCCTCTCTCTCTCTCTTGCACGTCTCTCGCAAATCCGCCTACACCCCTGACTCATCAAAAAGTGATGATTATCATTAGGAAATTAGGGGTGGGAAGGGCCGAAATTGCGACTAACCGAAATTTCGACAGCCAGAATCTCGATAGGAAAAAATGCCGACAATCCAGAATCCCCAAAAGCGAGAATCTCGACAGACCAAAATGACAAAAAGCCAGCATCCCAACAGCAAACTCCAGACAGGGAAAATGCCGATAATCCAGAATCTCGACAGGCCAAAATGCCGACATATTAGATCAACAAATCAAAATCCCGACGGCGAAAATGCCGACAATTCAGTATATCCACAGACCGAAATCCCAACAAGCCAGAATCTCGACAAGGAAAGCGCCGACTAGACAGAATCCCGATAGACCAAATCTCGAAAAGCCAGAATCTCGACGGCGATATCTCGACGGCGAAAATGCCGACAATCCAGAATAACGACAGATCAAAATACCGACAGATAAAATGCAGACATTTCAGGTCGACAGGGGAAATGCCGACAGGCCAAAAGTCGACAAGCCAAAATGCCGACAGGCCAAACCCCGATATTCCAAAATTCCGGTAGTTAATCATAACCGGCAACGCATAGTGATTACGTTTTGAGCAAAAAATGACAAGCCTGGAATCGGTTAAGCAGTATAAATGTGTGAATAGCCGTTGCGTAGTTGCCTAGCGAGCGCTGAAATACCGTAAGGGTTCCGTAGCGAACAAAATCCATGGTCATGCTTTGTCCGGCCCTTTAACGCTTAGGCTTAGCCCTAGGCTTAGGCTTAGGATTTTTACCGATCCTCCATTTCCCCGCTCAAATTTATCACCAACAAATTTCTGGTCCCTTACGGCTAATAATGGCCCTTGGCCAACAATTCGGCACCTGTTAGCGCGCGCCGTTGCCAGGCTGCCCTCGGGTATTCTATTGTTTAGGCGAGGGCATCTGCAACCCGTCACACTCTGTTCCTCAAATCTGTGCCCTTATTTACAGCATCCACGGTTTTATTCATTAAATTTGTCATCAGAATTACTATCCTACGCCCATCTCTTTTCGATTCGTGCCCATAAATGGGCAACAAAAAGTCGAAAGACCAGGAAGATAAAGCATGTAAGTTCTAGAAAAAACAACGTATATTTCCAGTCAATTACAGTATCGCCATATAGCAGCTGGGGCCACTCGCTGGACGATTTGCTGTGCGGGGATGGCAAAATTTGTGATGGTATGCTTACTGTAAAGTGTTGACTCAAGGGTTTCGTTTTGGGACCAAGTTCACATCTTGTGCAGAATTTTTCGCTGATCCCGAACCCGGTTTCCAAATTTGCTGCGGAGTTCCATTTAAAAAGTTAATCCGGATATAAGTCAAAAAAAATTTGTTAAAATCATGATTTGTGGTAAAATTTCATTTTTTTGGTGATTTTCTCCATTAGAATTGGCTGGTTAAGCGCTTTACAGGCTAAAATATGATTTTACGAGGCAAAACATAATTTTTATGCTAAAAGTTAGCAAGAAACACGCAAACAAGGGAAAAACTTCAAATCCCAATCACAAAAAAATACCAGAAAAGTTTTTCGGTACGTTGGGCTCAAAGGACGGTTCGTAGAACATTTTAACATATTTTGTTTTTCAATTTTTCTATGAAACTTTCAAGATAAAGCGTGATTTATAGCAAAAATAGGGCATCTTTCCGCTTAGAGAGTACACATTACACCGCCCGTGGACAGTTCCGCGTGCATCGGAGCGCCGCGTACCGATTTTCCTAGCCGTGCCTTTTGATTAGGGAAGTGGTAAAATAAAAAATAGATACTTTTAGATCGTTGGACGCCGATCTCGCTGAGGTCAGGCGAAGGATCGCCAAATCTTCAGCGCCGATCAACGAGTCACCATACCGAAGGCCGACGACACAGTATGAAAAATTCCCTTCTTGAAGTTTTCGCTACTATTTATGCTCTTAGTAAAGTTCCGTACATTTCAGGCTACGCATTCGATGACCTATCGCTTGAAGATCGACCCCGAACAACCACTAGGGGACGTCGGCGATCGGAGGTGACTACACGACGCACCAGTAGACGCAACGGATCGGTGATCACGGTAAAGAATCTGGATAGAATCTAAAAAATCTATCTATAAAATATAAAATTATAAAATATTTAGATCTATAAAAACTAGCTGCTTCATCCCGTTTACCATTTGATGCGCCAACTTTTCAGGTACAACCACTACCCCACTCGGCCGGAAATCTGCCGCGACGGGAATGGGAGTACGGATACGGTATAAAATTTCATTAAATTTTAAATTCTAGATTATACGGTAGTTTTTTATGCTATTTCATGATATCGTAATCATCAGCTCTATAAAAACCCCCTAGATGAAGCCGAATCCATCAGGCCGATCTCCGCTGATGAGTTCGTGGCCCCGGTGCATGTACCAGGACGACATCCAACATACGGTTCGTGTAGTAATCAACTTTTGGACCCATAAAAAGGCTAAAGAATGAATAAAAACTTTTACAGGCGGTGCAAAACGGAAGGCGACAAAAAAGCGCGCGAAGAAGCCGGTGAAAGGAGGCACGTTTAGGAAGAAGAAGGCTTCGAAAAAACGCGCCAAGCCCAGGGCAGAGGAATGGAATGGTATCCCAAAAAGCTTTCAATTTCATTTTTTACTAGATCCGGTCCCAAGCTACATCTCCGCACCCTCGGTTTCCACACAACCCATCCAGATTTTCATCGATACAGCGCGTGGAACGGTGAAAACGAATCAGGGTAAATTATTTTGAAAAATACGTCCTCATTGAAAGCAAAAAATTACTAATAAGCTTTATCTTTCAGCTCCGGGAGCTGTGGAAGTGGTTCGGGATGGGGTGCGAGGTGGATATATTGGTATGCACTTGCCAGGTTGCTCCAAATTCCGCTTTGCTAATTTTTCTAATTTTGGGTTCCAGGTCAGCGCAGCTACAACGATTTGCGACGTCACCGAACAGTACCGCTCGGGCAGCGCGGTCGTTCGCTTGATCGAAATGCGCAGGAGGCGCGAGCAAGAAAAGGTATGTGCGAATCGTGAAAAATTTTATAACCTAAACTACAGTAACTACTGATAACTAGTAATATCTATATTAAAAGCGCGATAAACGAGTAATCTTTTTCGGATAAGAATCTACCTGAAAAACCAACTTTTTCGCCCAGAACTTACGGAGCTCACCCAAACAATAATTTAGAAATATCGCCTGCCTTCCGTTCACCACCTCCTGGAGCCACAGATTCATCAAGCTCCGGCTCGACAGGCCGTCGCATAGTTCCGCCAAAACGATCCGGCGACGCGGTATGGCAGCTTCTTCAAAACCGCTTAGCGTTGATAATTACTTTCAGGCGCCACCAGCGCCCTTCCGTGTCCTACACGCCCCTGATGATCTTCTGGCCGTTCGCCGACTTCCCACTGCCGATGTCTTTAATCTCTCCGTATCCAGATGATATTCCGATTGCCATATCTTTGCCGTGGAAATAAACGGGTCCTGGTTTCGCGGATTCTGTTTGTAAAACAAGGTAAAATCATGGAAGATTTATTGACACCCGCAAAAGCCTAGTGATTAATAACACACAAAAAACACAGCAGATCGAGATGTTAGAAATGTAGCTGGGGAATTCGTATTCATGCAGTGCAGGGCGGCGACGAAGGGTAGAACAGCTAGACGGCGGCGGCCTCATCCTCATCCTCGTTGTTCTGGCTCGGAGCACTAAACGGAGCATGAGACCAGCTTCCGAATCCCTACCGACAGAAATCGGAATCGAGACGAGTGATCGTGGGCAGAGTACGGATCACGCGCGGGCGGTAGTCCTGAAAAAGGAGACTCAGGTTTAGGAAAAGAAAATCATTTACCTCGTTCTCGGAGAATGGGTTGTTCTCCAAGTAGACGAGGTCAATCTTGGGGAGCAACACCAATTCCTCGTCGACCACCGACCAGTCGGGGAGCTGAATCAAAAGGGTTGAAAATTAAGGGAAAATGTACCTTATTTTGCTTGGCCCAAAAATCGGTGAGGTTCTGGAGGTGGCTGAACCCGCGGGCCTCCTCGAGACTAAAAAAGGGTGAGTAAACGATTTAAAAAAAAACAGAAAATCTAGACAAATAAACAATAAAAGTACCGGTTGTGGTTGAGGTCAAGGATTTGCAAGTCGCGAAGGCCGGCGACCCCTTCGATACGCTGGATTCCGTTCTGCGCCAGGTAGAGCTCCTTCAGATGCGGCAGCTCGTCGAGCCCCTAATGCACAACGAATTATCTTTAGGAAAATGCGGCAAATCACCTCCATCTTGGTCAAAATATTGGCCGGCAGCGACAGCACGTCCAGGTAGAGCAGATGGCCGACGTTCTCGATCTTGCGAATCTGGTTGGCGCCTAGGAACAGCCGGCGGAGATTGATGTTGTTCTCCAAATTCTCGATCTTCTTGATGCGGTTGTCGCCCAGCTCCAGGTATTCCAGCGCCTTGCACTGAAAGAAAAATTGAACCCGAAAAACAAGACGCCGAACGTTTTCCAGCCCTTCAATCTTTTCGAGCTTGTTGTGCACCAGGAAGAGCGTCTCCAGGTTGACCAGCGTGGAGAGGCCTAACAATAAGCGTGAAAATAGCAGCGAAAAGCAACCTTCAAGCTTTTGGATGCGATTGAAAGAGAGGTCGAGCTCGACGAGATTCACAAGCGTCTCCAGACCCTCGATCTTTTCGATCTGAAACGATAGGCTCAAGTCTAGGAAACCCCCCCCCCACGACTTTTCAACTTTTTTACCTTCCTTATTTTTATTTTTCGCTTCTTTTTTCGACTCAACTGCAATGTAGTCTTACTAATTAGCCTCCGGCGAACATTTGGTATACTTTAGAGCTGGCTAGCACAAAGGGGGGCCGAGATACAAAAGTTGGTGCCGGCTGGGGGGGGGGGGTTTCTAGACTCTTACCAAACGATAAATATTATTGGAAGAAGAATGAAAAAGAAATACAAGAAAAACAAATCTGTCTAAAGTTACCTGATTGTCATAGAGGTCGAGCTTGGTGAGCGTGGTCAAATTGCTGAGCCCCTCGATCTTCTTGATCAAATTCCAGCGCAGGCAAAAGAAGCTGATCTGAAAGCAAAGGTTAATAAAAGCTCAGCGAATCTGCGTGCCTTCTTCAAAAAGTCGAAGTCCTCGATCTTCTTGATACGGCAACGGGTCAAATCCAGCTCCTCGACATCTGGCGAAACCTAATGATAGATAATAACTAAAGTTATAAAGCCAAAAGATACCTCGATGACCTCGGGCTCCTCACCGTCGTCGAGGATTGGAAGCTCGTTGTGCAACACCGCGGCGGCCATCTTGTCGAGAGAGAATCCTCGTAATACGGAGAATATGAGCGGTTCATCTTCCTTCACGAAGCCGCCGGAAATGTTAAACTTGATTTATGGAAATCGATTTTGTTTGTAAAATTCGAGCTTATCATTTCCGCTTGGCGACGAAATGACGAAGGATCATAAGGCGTTGCGAATCGTACCAATTTTTGGGATTTTTTGCTCAACCTCATTTTTACAAAAATTTATAAATGGAGGAAATAAAACGACACGTTCCAGTTTCAGGTTTTACGATTTCCGCTTCGTGAAGGTGGTCAAAAACAGCGCAAAATGTTTAGAAACGTATCCTTTTTAGTATCGGGAAGTTCTCAATCTCGTAATTTTTACCTTAATTTTCAAAAAATCGAATTTTAATCGAATTTTAAAATTTAGATGTGGAAGAAACAAAACGACGCGTTTCTATTTCGAGCGGAACCGTTTCCGGTTCGCGAAGATTTAGCCAAAAAAGCGCAAAGTGTTTCCAAAAGGGCAATTTTTAGGTGTAGAAAATTCAGTTTTA
>CATQJA010001440.1:0-20408 GCA_958295435.1 Mesorhabditis spiculigera
GGTGAACCTTATTTGGCATAATGTCCATTTGGCATAATTTTCATTTGGCTTAATGTCCTTTTGGCATAATTACTCATTGGCATAATTTCATTTGGCATAATTTTCATTTGGCATAATTTTCATTTGGCATAATTTTCATTCGGCATAATTGTCATTTGGCATAACGTTATTTGGCATAATGTTATTTGGCATAATTTAGCCTGTTTATGCATGTCACACAACATCACAGGTAAAGACAAAGACAAGGAAAAAGACGCTGCTGGGTGGAATAGACCCGCGGGGGGTTGGGACTACTTCGGTTCTTCTTCGAACCGCGTTGGCGCATCTTTTCGTACTTGACATCGATCCGAACTTGATCGCCACCCAATTCCTTGAGGAACTGTCAATTGTTGTTGTGGGAATTGTTGATTTGGCGAGCGAATTATGCCAAATAACATTATGCCAAATAACGTTATGCCAAATGACAATTATGCCAAATGAAAATTATGCCAAATGAAAATTATGCCAAATGAAAATTATGCCAAATGAAATTATGCCAAATGAAAATTATGCCAAATGACATTATGCCAAATGAAAATTATGCCAAATGACATTATGCCAAATGAAAATTATGCCAAATGACAATTATGCCAAATGAAAATTATGCCAAATGAGCGTAAATCGCCCTTTTCTGGGCCGGGTGGTTGGCAGAGACCCTTTGGGATATCGAACTTACGAAAACTTATAGCGGGCGAACTAGCAGATATTCTTTGGGCACCAAGGAACTCTGAATTTCAGATGGTGGAACCAATTTAAATGCCTTGATTGGCCTGAAAACTTACTCTCTGTGTTGTGCATGATGATCCCGGGGAACGATGAGAAGAGCCTGAAGCGTCGCCATAAAATTGCCAGATACCTCAACTTGAGCTCGGCGTTGGCTTGGTAAGCTTCGTAAGGGCTTTTTAAAGCCCTTACGAAATTAAAGATATTAAAATGACAATCTCCTCAAAATTCAGGCGCGAGCTGTCGATCCAACTGCGTGCAAAGTATCCTAACGTCCACGACCTCGTCGCTGGAGGCCTAATGACGGAAAATGAGTTCGAAGCCTTGGAGGAGGTTCAGGTAATTCTATTTCCACATTATCCTTTCAAAGCTGTCGCATGTTCCAGGCAGGTTGCCCTTCCGTACGCTGGATGGCGCCATTACACTGGGTCCAGCTGATTTTACAGGAACAAATGGCTGTAATGCATACCTAGAAGATTTTTATTTCGCTTTAGGAAGATGAAAAGGGCAGTTCAAATTATATGAAAGCTATTATTGGAGGTAAATCTTTGGAAATCGATGACTTTCTGCCATTTTTAGAGCTAATGTCATTCCGCGAATCGTTTCGAGAACTTTTCTGCTACGATTGGGTGTGTATGCCGCTAGTTTACACTCAGGTAATAAAAAACTTCTACTTTTTCATGATGCAAGCCAAGGTAGCTGCTCTAGCCACCTATTCTTTCTTCATATTCTGTTTATTTGGGCGTCAGTTTACTGGAGAAGGGGTAGGGACTAAGGTAACCAAGTTGTGATGACATTTTAGGATGATTTATTCTTTCCAATATTTTTGACGGTCGAATTCTTGTTTTTTTGTTGGATGGCTAAAAGTAGGTCTTGCATTTTCTAGTTTGTCTCGTGGCTCAAAACCTCATTGAGCTATTATAAAGTGCTGGAAAAGCTTCTTCAGGTCGGCCGCGAACTCATGAGGCCTTTTGGTCGCGGTGATGATGACATTGAGCTTCACTGGATTTTGGATCGAAATATTGCCGTTTCATTCGCCATCGTACACAAGCTACAAGGCGCTGGATTACGTAAGCTTACTTAGAGTGTATTTCTCAGGCATAGCCGATTTTCACGAGCTTTATTACAGCCAAGGAAGGCAAAGACGACATTTTTTGGCAGCGGCGCACCGAGAAAATGGAAGTGCCAATCACTGGACAAAACGAGACAATAAAACCGCATAAGCCGAAGCTACACGCTTATTTGAGGTCTACCCAAGGTAGCCTTCGGAACAAGATAATTCAGGATCCCTCACCATGGCCCCCACGAACACGACTCATCACCAGATCGGGATTCTCACCGGTAATCTGTTGGTGCATTTTGAACAGGGGTTCTGTTTTAGACGCCTGAACTGGTAGACGATCGAGACAATGATCCTGACACTTGCAAGGCAACATGCAAACCAAATTACATTAGTTTCAATAAAGAATGTCCTGTCTAATGGCATTCCACAGCTCTGACAAACGCCAGTTACAACAAAGAACCATTCATACAACATTTCGCGGAGGACGGAATTTTACATCCCTGGCTCCTCGTTCCTAGGTGACGTTTCGCAAGAAAAACTATACTAGTAGAATTTCTTTTCTATGGGCAATACCCGTATATACTCGGGTTGTTTACGCGCGGTCCGCTGTGATCATATGGGGATGATAAGTTGCCGGAAAAAGTGAAATCATGTGCGGATAAGTCGAGATCAATCTGTTGTTGATCCTCGTCAGTTACCTATCGATACTTTTACTGAGTGGCGCTGGTTTCTGTTCTAATTATATTGATTTTAACGATGCTCGCAGAGTAAACCAAGATTTTTATCAAATCGTAAAAGATTCTGCCCATTTTTAGCAATGACTATCTCCTATTCTGGGGGCTTTTTTCGACTTCTCGCTCGCTGGGAGGGTTCCATTTGGAGGTCTACCTATAGAGAATTAATCGCATATATAATTTTCTACTACCTGATCAAGTAATTCCAAAGCTCTTGGTAATACACCAAAATTTTTAGAATTTTTTACCTTTATGGCATCGACGCAATTTATGAAGATTCATCAAAAGCCAAATGGCTAAGGTATCACAAACAGAATGTTTTTGATCCAGTTTGTTTTAGAAACTATTTTCAAGCATGCTGCCTACAATTTGGGAGTTATGCCAAGCAGTTGCCATTGACGTTTTTGCTTGGTTTTTATGTATCGAGTGTTGTGGCACGGTAGGTTAATTAGAGCAATTTTCTTACGATCCAACGTAGAGAGGCTAATCCTTAAAGGTACACTAAGGTCTCGTTGGTTTGGTTACCGGCCGGTAACCGTCGGCTGGATAGCAAACAGGGTTACGGTAGGCGCTCGCCGCGGAGCAAAACCAACCCCGGACTGCCGGTTTGGGCAGCGCCCTGGACCACTAGGCCATGGGAGAGACGGGAAGGGGGAAGGGCGAGAGGCAATAGGAAGGGGCTGGGTCGGCTGAGGCAGAGAGACCAAATTTCCTTCCGCGATCGAACTTTTTGAGCGAGATTTTAGTGTACCTTTAAGGGCCGGATCGTTCACTTAATTTCAGATGGTGGGGTCAGTTTAAATGCCTGGAGTGGCCAGAAAACCTGCTCTCCGCGCTGTGCATGATGATCCCGGGGAGTGATGAGAACAGCCAAAAGCGCCGCCATAAAATTGCACGATACTTGAATCTGACTTCGGCGTTGGCTTGGTGAGCTTCAGAGGACTCTAAGCTCTTATTTTCCTACATTCCAGGCGTGAACTATCCATTCAACTACGGGCAAAGTATCCTAGCGTCCACCATCTCGTCGATGGAGGGCTAATGACAGAAAATGAATTCGAAGCGCTGGAAGAGGTTCAGGTAGATTCTTAAAGTATCCTTGAGTTTTTGAAAATGCTTTCGAAAGTGCTATAATTGCAATGTAGGGCTTATTAAGCTCAAATGTTGTAAATTAACTCAAAATTGGGCATTTTTGAAGCGAATTTAGGCGGTCTGCCCCTCGGTACGCTGGATGACGCCATTACATTGGGTCCAGATGATCTTGCAAGAACATATTGCTGTAATTCCATGGATTTGAGGCTAAATTTATCTTTTGTAACTTTAGGAGGATCAAACTGGCAGTTCAAATTATATGAAAGCTATAATGGGAGGTAAGATTTTCGCGAAAGTTGACGAGAATCTGGCGATTTAGAATTAATGTCGTTTCGGCAGTCTTTCCGAGCGCTTTTCTGCTATGATTGGGTGTGCGTGCCGTTGGTTTATACTCAGGTAAGGGGCATTAACTTATTTTCTTTACTTTTTTAAGTTCTCTCCTCCTCGCGTAACGTTAGCGAAACTTTTGACCTTATAGTTTCCAGGTCGCCACCGTAGCCACCTATTCCTTCTTTATATTCTCGCTATTTGGACGTCAATTCACTAGTGCGGGGGTAAGATGGTATTTCTAATCACAGCTACCAAATTTTAGGATCACCTAATTTTTCCAATCTTCTTAATCGTCGAATTCCTATTCTTTGTTGGTTGGTTAAAGGTAAGCTCTTAGTTCATTAGAGTCATTGAAGTATGTATTCGCTAGTCGAGCGACGGTTTTAAAGCTACTACTTGCTTCTTTTAGGTTGGCCGAGAATTAATGCGACCATTTGGGCATGGTGACGATGATATTGAACTTCACTGGATTTTGGATAGAAATATTGCCGTTTCCTTTGCGATTGTACACAATTTACAAGCCGCTGGATTACGTAGGATATTATTGATTTGAATCTATACGATTATTATACCTTAACCAGGGTTGAAAAGCCGCTTCGCGACTTTTCAACCCTGGCCCCGTCTCATCCTATGATGTTCTTCATTTTGCATAATTGTGCCCCACCGAGGCTGAAAAAAAATGAAAAATGCGCGTTCTGCTCCTTTATATAGGCTACCGCCACTTCCGGTGTATGCTAATTGATTCCTAACAAAGAGGGTCTCGGATTTTTCAACAAAAACTAAAATTTAATGTCGAAAATAAGAGATTTTGATATATCTGATATGCGTGCAGTCATCTCCAGACCATTACGCTCCTAATGACGTATCAAACATGCCGTAACTACTCTCCTACTTGAGATACGACTGGAACAACCTGACGGAAGTTGCATGCAAAGTGGCACACACACACACACACAGACACTATTTTTTTATATATAGTAGGATTTTAGCCAAAGGCGATGAAGAGAACGACATATTTTGGCGAAAACGAGGCGAGAAAATCGAGATTCCTGCTACGGGGCAAAATGACAATATCAAGCCACGCAGGCCGAAGCTGCATACGTATCTCAGGTTCGTTTATGCGTTTAAAACGCTAATTAAATAAGTTTAGGATCCCCTCACGGAGGTCATAAAGGGCGGGACTTGGCGTCCGATGACAACGATTCTCATAGGTATATTGTTTGAGCGCGCCAAATATGTATCTTTTAGACACCTTAATTGGTAATGGACTGAGTTGTGATTTACTCATTCCTTCACTGAACGAAGCATATATATTTTTCAAGGTTTTGTTAATAAATATATTAAATATGAGTGTGGAGCATTCCACATTTATGCAAGTTACAGATCATAGATCTTATTTGTTGAATAATTATGTAATTACAAAATTGTACCTGCCAGTTTTTTAGCTACTTAAAATTATTGTTAGGGCTTTAGTCTAGACTTTTTTTGGTCAATGGCCAGAAGCCGAAGGTGGTTATTTACGAGACTAGCAGAACAGAAAGAGGGAGGGGCCAGCTGCCCCCATGTGGTCATGTTTGCAACGGCAGGCGAAAAAGGGCTAAAAGGCGGGGCAAAAGGGTAAAGAGAAGGGGTGTCCCGATGCTCAAGGAAATGTAAATATTTTCCACAAAACCCGCCCTCAGACGCGGGTGCCTATAAGCTCTATCTAAGCTTCTGGATACAGATGTCTGGATAGTAATTTATGGCCTTCACTACCAGGCTAGAAATATCTATTTTTAAGCTAAACTTAGATGGTTTTTACTTTTCAATACTTTTTTAAAATGTTCTAAACTATTTATAGGCATTTAGTTGTTTCAAATGTTAATAAATATCTTATGCTTAAATCTGAATTAACCATTGCTCAAAAAAACCTGTTTTCCCCTTTTCGAAACCGATTGCTGGATTTTCCGCCTGAACGAGTTTGTTTACCCCAGAAATTTTAGAGTGGTTTTTGTTTGCGTTTACGTTTACGTTCTGCTTCTGTTTCACCTTTTCTGCGTTCAATTTTGATAAAATTTTATAAAACCATGCCGAGTTGATTGGATTTTTTAGAAAAACATGACCATTTCCTACTCTGGTAACTTCTTTCGCTTGTTGGTTCGGTGGAAGGGCTCGATATGGAGGACCACCTACAAAGAACTTATCGTTTATTTGACACTTTTTTATGGTATTAAGTAAGTTACAGCCTATTTAAAACTGAACCTTTTATAGACTCTTTTACGAGTATGGTATCGAGATTTTGGTGCAGGATCAAAAACAAGTCGACGCGGCCAAGTAGGTCCAATTTTTGGCGACGCGGCCAACTTATATTCTTTCTTAATTTTCTTGTTCCTGCGGTAACCTAAAGATTAATTTAGAAACTATTTTCGCTCAATATGCGTGAGTTTCGAGACCTATACGAGGGGATTACCCTTGACGTTTTTGCTGGATTTCTACGTGTCGAACATGGTCAGTCGGTAAGGCTTTAGAGCTAACATTTAGATAATTATTATTTTTAACGTTGCTATAATAGCACTTTAAAGTAGCAATGTTCAAATATAACTTATTTTAGATGGTGGGGCCAATTCAAATGCTTGGAATGGCCTGAGGACATGATGTCAGCGCTGTGCATGATGCTGCCAGGGAATGATGAGAAAAGCCAGAAACGACGCCATACCGTCGCCCGATATACAGGGTGGGCAGAAAAAAAAGTGCCTGGTTTGCACTGAAATATCTCGCTGGGGGAAACGAATCGGACCATCGTTACCTCGCCAGAATGCTTAAATATGCTGGGTATGAAGAATAAACACAAGTTGTTTTTTATGATTTTTGACGACCCACTACTCGTTAAGAATTTTTGAACATTTTTGAAAAAATAGAAAACTTTGAAGAGGAAAATCATGGAACTTTTTATGAGTTAAGGGGACATGTAGGGTATCAAAATGAAGCTCTTGGAATGCGCTATCAAATCAGTGGTAAAGATTATCAATCGGTTTAACTAGCCGTCAATAGGAGCCTTCGGAAAATCGGCACTTTTGAAGGAATAACTCGAGATAAACTTTCTTTACCATCCGATCTTTCTGATATTTTGTAGTTAGCAATAAATAGATACCTGCTAACTTTTTGCATTAAGATGATCAAAATCCCGATCAAAAAATTTTTTGGCACTTTGCCAGGTCGGCGGAATTTATAAGTTCTAGGCTCTCATAGTTAAATTTATAATATGGTTATCTTTGGCAAACAGGATTACATCTAACAAATAGAAAAAGTTACCGTGGCAATGTGCTTTCTATGGTTAACTCGGAATCGTCCCTTCTGGAAAAGTGCCGATTTTCCGAAGGCTCCTATTGACGGCTAGTTAAACCGATCGATAATCTTTACCACTGATTTGATAGCGCATTCCAAGAGCTTCATTTTGATACCCTACATGTCCCCTTAACTCATAAAAAGTTCCATGATTTTCCTCTTCAAAGTTTTCTATTTTTTCAAAAATGTTCAAAAATTCTTAACGAGTAGTGGGTCGTCAAAAATCATAAAAAACAACTTGTGTTTATTCTTCATACCCAGCATATTTAAGCATTCTGGCAAGGTAACGATGGTCCGATTCGTTTCCCCCAGCGAGATATTTCAGTGCAAACCAGGCACTTTTTTTTCTGGCCACCCTGTATTAATTTGACGGCAGCCTTGGCTTGGTAAGTCTACTACGGTCGTTCAACAGCGTTTTAGGCGCGAAGTCTCGAGCCAAATCCGCTCTAAATACCCGAAGATGCGAGACCTTGTCGAGGGCGGGTTGTTGACGGAAAATGAGCTGAACGCACTGGATGATATCCGGGTTTGTATCCTACTTTGTAGTCTAGAAAAAATGGTAGAAAGAGTAGCGTGTGGTTTCGTATTTTTTAATTATTGTTTTTTATGAATTTCAGCATTCCTGCCCGTCCGTTCGTTGGATGGCTCCGTTGCATTGGACCCAGAAGATTTGCCAGGAGACGTTGGACGTAAGGAGGCTGTTTGTCTTTTCCTTGTCACGATTTGTTCATATGTTCAATTGATTGATTGATATAAAGCTTAATAACTTTTATTAAAGTTTTCTAAATCTTTCAGAGAAATCGTGCGTCAAATGGGGTCTGTCCTGACGACATCAAAAAAGTTTTGGCTAGCCCTAACCCTTGCTTTTCTTTTCTTAGGCGAAATGAATACTAATAGGGGGTTATTGGCACTTTTTTAGGTTTTTATCACTAACATCACGGGCTTAGCTAAAATCCAGGTTTTTAGGCAATGAATAAAACTTAGAAATATGTTAAGTTTTGGACGTCGCTACCTTACTTTTTATCATTTCAGGACGGCCCGGACAACACGAAATTTGTGGGCGATTTCCTATCAAGTATGGTTTTTCAATTACATCATTTTTTTGCAGAACTTAACACGTATCGACAATCCTTCCGCAACTTATTTTGTTATGATTGGGTGTGCGTACCGTTGGTTTATACTCAGGTAACTCTTAGAAATGTCATTACCGTAACAAAAAGCGTTCCAGATAGCCGTTCTGGCTACATATTCCTATTTCTTCTTTTCGCTATTCGGTCGTCAATTTTCTGATGAAGGGGTAATTTTAAACTGCATTTAAAGTATATTTAGATGTTGAAATTTTGGCTTTTCATAGATACGAACTGTTTTTAGGCAGAATTGACCTTCCCCTTATTCTTGGTCATCGAGTTCCTCTTCATCGTCGGTTGGTTGAAGGTACAAAACTACAAAATACACCTAACAACGTCATTTTCGTGCAGGTGGCTCACGAACTGATGCGTCCATTTGGGCATGGGGATGATGATATTGAATTGCACTGGATTTTAGATCGAAATATTGCCGTGTCGTTTGCGATTGTGCACAAGCTGCAAAATACGGAGAGGCGTAAGTTTTAGACTATGGTTTTTGGCTTCGCAAACCCTTTAAAGGCAAAAAATGCAATTTTATTAAAAAATATTTTCCAGCAAAGGGCGGTGACGATGATTTATTCTGGAAAAATCGCCACCTAAAAATCGTGGTCCCAAAAACGGGCAATAACGAAAAAGTGAAACCCGAACGCCCGAAGATGCATTCGTATGTGAAGTACGCGACTTTGTTAATACTAACACTTTCTAGCCTTGCCGCTAACCAACCATTACTGTCCAAAAAGGCCAAAAAGAACTTTCATAGAATCCCGAATGATAATTCGACTGCGGATAGTGGCCCGGAGTTTGATCCATCCAGGGAGCGGGAAGATCATCCGTAAGAAATAATTCTTTTATCGGTAATGATTTTATTTTAGACATCTTTACTGGTAGTGCGACGACAGGTTACTGCAGTATTTCTAGTTGTGCAAATACTGATCAATTGAACGAGATTGAAAATTTTATAAATACTACCTCATTAATGAAAATTGTAAAGGCATCATAAGCAAAGCCCACGAGAGGAGGAATCCCTGTCATCTTTCCTAAAAGTCATCTTTCCTAAAGTCATCTTTCCTAAAGTCATCTTTCCTAAAAGTCATCTTTCCTAAAAGTCATTTTTCCTAAAAGTCATCATTCCTAAAAGTCATTTTTCCTAAAAGTCATTTTTCCTAAAAGTCATTTTTCCTAAAAGTCATTTTTCCTAAAACTAGGTAATCGTAAATTTTTTATTTTTCCTCAATCACTTTTTTCTAAAAACCATTTTTTTCGAAGATTAATTTTTCCTGAAGTTAGGTATGCGAATAGGGATGCCACCTCCGCCTAACTTCAAACCTGCTTCCTGTGTAGAAACGACAAAATGCCTTGAACGCCGTCAGTCCTCATAAAAGTTCTTAGTCGCATCGGAGCCTATCCTATTTTTTGATTTATGAATAGTTTTATGAATCCAAAGATAGCGTAACTTAAATCAAGACATCCCGAAAAGGTCTAGTACGGCATGGAGACATTAAATTTTTACGGCCCGGGCCTCTCCAAAAAAAATTTTTCTTGCAAAAAAACCAACTGAGAAATATTGATTTTTAGGAAAAATGACTTTTAGGAAAAATGACTTTTAGGAAAGATGACTTTTAGGAAAGATGACTTTTAGGAAAGATGGCTTTTAGGAAAAATGACTTTTAGGAAAGATGACTTTTAGGAAAGATGACTTTAGGAAAGATGACTTTAGGAAAGATGACTTTTAGGAAAGATGGCTAAAACCCCGAGAGGAGCAAAGATAGAGAAGAAAGTGTGTGGGAGAAAGAGAGAGAGAGAGAGAGAGAGAGAGAGAGAGAGAAAGAGAGAGAGCGATAGAGAGATATATGAGCTTTTTCAAAGCAGAACTTTTTTCAAAGACAAAAAACACAAAAATAGCCGCATTCAGCTGATTTTTGAGCCAGGCAGAAGCTCATAGTGACAGGTCAGCCCCCTATTCTGATAACACGGTCAATTCTTGACCAAAACTCACTGACACGCGCCGAGTTATCAGCACTGATCAAAAAAAATGACGGCTGACACCTGGTCAAGGTGCCTATTTTGGGCCAGGAAAATCACTCAGGGCCTTTTTTTAGGAAAAAAAAGTACGAACCTTATCGAGAAAACGAACGTTTATAAGCAAATTTTTGTTGATTTAGACCAATTCATTCTTTGGGAACGCTTCCAAGAAGCACCGCCACTCTAATGAAGCCAATTTTTTATTGTTTGTTCGCGTTGCTCTGGGTCTCCGCATCAGGAGTATCTCATATGAATCCTGGGCACTACCTAAAAATGAAAAAGTAGGTCGTTTCCCTTTGGGAGCTTTCACTAAATTTGGACAATCGAATTGAAGCGCTATATAACAGGTAAAGCTTATATTTCAGGGTCGAAAGATGCTTGGACAGCCTAAAACCCGGCGTCTACATAACGCACTGGAAGGAGCATGGAAAGCACTCAAAAATTGGGCACACCGAGCTGCGGAAGCGAGGAGCAGCCTCGGACCATATTTTTGGGCCCATAACCCTGACCGAAATTTGCTTGGGCATCCTGGCGTCCGTGGCGACATTTGGGGATTTTATGCAGCATTATGGTGATTTGTTACAGCAAGAGCCAAGGGTTAGGATGGTAAGTTTTTAGGCTATGACTTTTACCCTTTAATAGTTACACGCATTGACTTTAAAGCTAAAAATGCGATTCTCATATTGATGTTCAACGTCTAGGTGCCATGGAACGCTCAAGAAGTCGGGGCCTATCATCCCCAGCAATCCGGTTATTACGTGGTGCGCAATTTTTTGGAATGGTACGGTCTGGGCGGATCGTACGGAGTATATGCAGGTAATTAAAAAGAGCTTCTTTGATACCAAAAAATGCCGATTAAAATTACGCAATACACGCTAGACATCAGTAGCCAGTGCAGGCCCGTAAGAGGGAGGCGAGGGGGCGAGCCGCCCCGAAATCGGCCGAAGGCCGAAAAGTTCATAGGGGGGACCCTTATGATTTAATTTTTCCAAAAAATTTTTGCCTGCGGCGCTGTTTTTGGCTATTTTTAACACTAGTTTTAGTGTTATAAACTCTATGTTTTCAAAAATTTTGCCTACGGCGCTGTAGTTTTAGTCATATTAGTGAAAAATTTTTGGGGTCGCCCCCCCCCCCGAAATTCGGGTTTGTTACGGCCCTGAGCCAGTGCAAATGATAACAGCGCGCAGAGGACTCACACGTAGTCGTACCCTTTGCTACGCTACGCACCTCTGCTCGCTCTCTTCATGTGCCCTACCCGAATATGATAGTTTTGAAGGTAACAATCCGACCTGAAGACGTTCGCCCCCGCGACGGCAACTTCCCGAGCTCCGTGAAGTATACGCATGGAAACAAACTTGGACGACAGCGCGGGGATGAGGCTGGCCATCTACTAGCTAATACGCTTGGCGGCTCGAACCACTTGATCAACTACATGCCTCAAGCCGCTGCAAACAACGCAAATCGGCATGCCAAATGGATTATGGATAGTTGGTAAGGAAGGCATGAGATTTTATGATGTTTTTTAATGTACATGCACAGGGGCGTAGCTAGAGCCAAATTTCGGGGGGGGCCCCGAAAAATTTTGCGACCTCCCCGGTCACCACTTTCAAAAGATTCAAAAATCGCAGCTATAACAGCGCCGCAGGCCGCAAAAAATAAGGAAAAAGCGTTAGCAACGCTCAAATTCATGTAAAAACATCACAGAAAACGCGCCGCCGGCGAAAATTTTATATGGACCGTTGACACACTAATGAAAAACAGCGCCGCAGGCAAAAAAAATTTTGGAAAAATAGGCTTCAAAGAAGTAAAAACCGTCTTAAAAACAGTAATAAACAGCGCCGCAGGCAGAAAAATTTTTATTGAAAAAATCATAAGGGTCCCCCCTTTTTTGAGCCGATTTTGGGGAGCGGCTTGCTGTTGCCCCCTCATACGCCCCTGGCCGGGCCTTGGTCGGGGGCCGGGCCTTGGTCGGGGGCCGGGGGCCTGGGCCGGGGCCGGGGCCGGAGCCGCTTGCCAGGAGTCACATTCTTAAACTTGTCATTTTTTATTATGTTTCCAGCCGTTTCTTTTATGGAAACATCGAGAACATCGATAAAAATCAAAAAAATTTTCGAAAAAATAGCCATTTTTCGGCCTTCGGCCGATTCGGGGGCACCGGGCCCAGGGGGCCCACCTTACGCTACGTCCCTGTACATGCATGCCTTATGTCTTGCGCGAAGAATACGATACTTGAACAATACGATACGATAGTTGAAAGGAAAGGCAAAAATACCATAAAAACTTGATGAGCTTATTCCGAATTTTTCAGGTTCGCAAACGAGAATCACATTCGCGATTGGTTAAACTGCACCCCCCATAGCCAAGTGGTCTTGAGGGTTGGGCTACGGTACAACAGTGTGCATCATGGAAGGTTGGGTTATTACATACTTTGAAAGTAGCTTTTTAGACCGTACTACATAATGTGGTCGGCCGTGTATATTGTCAATGGTCAGACAGTTCATGTGGTTATTGGCAGCCTGCCAAACAGCAATAATTCGTCACTATCGTAATCACTATAATTAAAAATAAAAATACTAAACTTATGAATAAAGGTTTTTAATACTTAATTCATACCGTTCGGAAGCAGTTAATCTACTACAAAAATAAGAAATCATTTTTAAGGCTAAAAGATGACAATAGACGTCTAGACACTGGACCAGGGATTCGATTTTTTTGAATTTTCCGATATTTCCCACGTTATATTGGACTGCATTTCCTTGCCTTTCGTGCTTTCCGAGTCCATACGTATGCATTTTATACACTAATTACGTTTCCCACTTGCTTTAATCCATTTATTAGGGCCTGCTGCTTTTTTCTGGGTTAAAATTTGTCTAACTAACTTGACTTGCGATCAAATTTAGTAAACCGGATCCGGGTTCCGAAAAAATGTTGCTAATTTCTATCAGTCCTGGTCTGCAAGTTTTACTTAATATAGCCTCAATTTTCGGTAGTTTTTGGAGATATAAATTGGTCTCCACACGTGCTAGGAACACCTGCCCCGGCCCGGGTGGCTACAAACTACATTCTGTGGTGAATAATAGCGCGTGTTGTGTCTCCGACCGGCTGATCCAATTAGAATAAATCGATCTTTGAAAGCCCGTTTTTTGAAGGATCGTTCTGCACTCGTAATAAGAATAACATAGAAAATTTAAATATGGCAAATTTGCAGACGTTCGAAAAACTGGATGGTCTCCGGGCTTCCAGCATTCGGCACGTCGACCGTGAAAGCCACTCGACGCCAGGGATCAGTAAGTTTAAAGCGTACCATATTATTTTTATTAAGCGCTCAATATGCCACTTGCGTTACGTTTATTTTTAGCTATTTATGCAGCTGTTTTTAACTTTTTTTTGGCTTGATTTAGGCTTTTGAAGCTAGCAACGTTCTTTCTAAATTCTTCCTGGCCTCGTAGATTGCCGTTAATACATCTTAATTTATTTACTAATTATCTAGCATTAGAATTCGTCGTTTTAACGTCTTGTTTTAAAGTAGTCAAGATTTTCCGCTTTTTCCAGTGGACCACAGCCCCAGGCGCAGTCCGAAGCGAGTCAAGCTCCCGCGATTCCTTGGGGTTATTCCATATTATTTTTCTAAAATATATTAGCTGCCGTTTTGATAAAATAAGGTTTAAGATTCTAAATGCCTTAAAGTTTTAGTCACATCTAAAATCCGTTAAATCCGACTCTTTAGAGATGGCGCTACGACCGCATCTTCATCGGGATCATCTTGTGCTGTCTGGGCGTCTATGGATTGGTAAAAATGGTCTTAGAAAATTGTTGGGAATTCTTAATTCAGTACGACAGCGACATGCTAATCGATTCTTATCTAAAGGTTGGAAAATGGCACCTTATAAGGATCGGTTTAAATGGGTTTTTATTCTTTGCTGTTGCAAGCCAAAATGTTTACAAAAATGCTTTAAAGAGATTCTTATAAGTTGTACTTTAGCCTTGAGGTGCCATTACGCACAAAATATAACCCGGGCCCCCACTTTTTATTTATACCCAGCCCCGAATCTATTTTTTGAAGGTATATTTTGGCTTTCTGTAGCCCCGGTTTTAACTTGGGAGAGGGCCCTTGGTTTCGGTGTTGGTCTTGATGGCAGAATTGTTAAAGGGTTTGAGAAGTCAAAATCCGGTTTCCATCGAAGAAGGATAAAATTCATCGGATTTTGACTGCCCAGGTCCTTTAATTTTTTTATAACAATAAAATTTGATTTCCTAGGCCTATTGGTGGCTGATGGAGGGCGTTGAGATCGACTACCAGGTGGAGGATATTGCGTCGAGGGATGCCGTGGAAAACCAGGTATTTATTTTTGATTTCTGGATTTTAAGATTTAGTATTTATTTATTATTTAAAATAGTATTGCTACACAGTATTTGATCATTTTTTTAGCTCGGCCTCCGCCAGTCGACCATCGAGGAGCAGTGCTCGAAGACGACGGGGCGCTGTTGGAGGGTGGTGGACCGGCTGATTGAAGAGTGGGTTCAGCTCAAATTTTGTGGTTTCCAATTTGATATAATTTTAATATTAATCATAACTTGTTCTCTAGATCAAGAGCTACATTTTGGTATATTTAACCGCCTCATTGGTCGAAAGGGAGGCTAGATACAGAGGTTTTTCACTGCGCTTTTTTAACCTAAGCGAGTCTAACCGTTTACGGCGTCAAAATATATTGAAAGCCTAGGTTAAATTATTTTCTGATTCCGCAGATCAAGAGCTACATTTTGGTATACTTTACAGCCCTAAAAGTCAAATGAGGTCAAAGAAAAGCGGATTAGGAGTTCTTTTCCAACAGTGGTTGACTTCATGGAGCCAATTTTTATCCGATTACGGCATCAAAATTAACCGAAAATCTTATTTTTGTTTGATTTTCAGCAACCTCGGCTCCTATGCAGAGCGCTGCCTCTTCATGCAGGGCTTCGAAGATGAGAGCGACTCGTCGATTCGCATCATACCACCTGCCGGCACCTCGTCTCTAGGTATCCAAACACATCCTAAAAAATATCATTTTTTCAGCCGAAATCTTCAGCAGCTCGGACAGCCGCTTCTGGCAAATCGACCACACCCAGATCACCGCCCAATACGTCGCCGCCCTTGCCATCGCCCCATTCGTGTTCGGGACCTTTAAAATGGACGATAAGTTGGTTTCTATCCTATATATCCTTTTCTAAACCAGCGGATAAACCCGAGCCATTACAACCACAATTTTAGAAAGGAAAAGCGCTCCCTCCTTGAGATCGGCCTGGGCGGCGGCACCTACGCCGGTTTCATGCGCCACCACCGCCCCAATCTGAACATCACCTCCGTCGAGCTCGACGAGACGGTCATCTACTTGGCCGACAAGTACGATAAAATGGAAAGTTTATGAACGTTTCTAGGTGGTTCGGCTTCAAGCAAAGCCCACTCCTCCATGTGCACGCAGCAGATGGGATTGTTTTTGTCGAAAAGGCGGCGAGACGGGGTGAGGAAAAGAAACTTGCCTTCACTGGTCCTTTCAATACGAATTCTGATTTTTAGGAGAAGCCTGGGACGTGGTCCTGGTAGATGCATGTGATGGGAGTCAAATCATCCCATGTCCGGCGCACGTCTTCCTCAACGACGTGTTCATGGCCGACGTGCGGAAGGTGGTCAAGGATCAGGGTGAGTTGAAGAAAAAGAGAGAGAGAGAGAGAGCGAGAGAGAGAGAAAGAGAGTCAGAGAGACAATTGCCATTTTTGAGCAGCTTCGACTCTGGTTTTCAGGATTACTCATCGTCAACATCCTCGACCTGCACGAAAATGCCGCAAACATTGCTGGGGTAATTTTTACCCAAATTTTTCCAAAAATGAAATTCCAATCCCTAGCCCTAAACCACACATTTTTTTCAGGTCTCCAAGCAGTTTGCCAGCCACTTCCCGACCTGCGCCACGCTGCACATGAATTATGAGGTGGACATTTCTTGAAATTGACCGCCTAACCCTGAGCTTTAGATCAACGTCATCCTCGTCTGCCTACCGTACCAAATTGGGGACGCCGACGCGCAGCTGCGCTTCTTCGAGTCCAGGATTCCGCACGTCGTCGAGCAGCTCGGGTTGAAGAAGCTGTTGCCGCATGTGGTCATCAGCGCCCCGTACAGTAGTCGCTAGGTTGGTATGGAAATGTATGAAGCTGAGCCCAAGCCCAAGCCAAAGCCCAAGTCTGTGCCTAAGTCCCAGAATAAGCCTAATGTAAGACATGGAAAACCTAAGTCCAGCTTAAAAAGTCTAAGCCAAAGAGAAGCCGAAACTGGCACTGTTACTAAGCATAAGCTAAGCCTAAAGCTAAGCCCAGGCTTCATCGTAACCTAAACCTAAGCCTACGTCTCTTCCAAAACCCAAGCCAAAGCCTAAGCCTAAGCCCACAGCTTATGCCCCTACTCTTCAGATCTACTTCATCGATTCAAGCCTTCTACAGCCGTCACGACACCAGAAGCTCATACCTTGCAAAATGCCATAACCCCACAACACATCGACCGCAAAGCTTTATCCCACCACCCCAGATTCTGCTCCACCCATAATCACAGCTGTGATATCCCGCATGTGCCTTCTCCCCCCACCCCACCTGGTTTTGTCGCATACTGTTTTCTTCGTGATTCTAGTCGACCTATGGCATTATTGGTTCTCCATTTTCTGTGCTCCCCCTACTTTTCTCTCTATGCTTATTGTGATGCTACGGGTCCCCTCTCTTTTTTCTGCACATAATAATAGCCATCGTATCCTGCATAAATCGTTGTGAAACGTCAATGAAAAACGAAGTTCCATACAGCACACACAAAAATTGAAAAAATTAGTCGCAATACGCGACAAAACTGACAGCAAACCGTTTTTTTCCAGTTTTTACAGCGGACGGGTTGTGACAACCCCGGATCATAAAATTTGTAGTAGTTTAGAAAGCTTTTTCAAGGGCCGGTCGACTACAACAACTCAGAAACCTTCAGTACAAAGCGCACGAAAAACGCTGTCATGCCGAGCCTGATCTCGGTCGCCAGTCGATTTTCTAAAATCACGAGCAACAGGACTCTGTGATTAAAGTAGGCTTGTATGAAGCGCGCGTGCCAATACTTTCCGAAATTTTTTTCCGATACTTTCCGAAAATTTTTTCGCCAAAAATCCCTAGGCCAAAGAGAAGGGCCGAAAGATGTGAAAGACAAAATCATAGCTTACTTCTTTGCTTTGTGGTTTGGAGGGGCACCAGAATTACCGGAAAATTGACGATAAATCAGTTGATTTTCGGTGAAATGGCTTTTCGTCGAGTTGATTTTTTGGCAAATTGATGCTCCTGATAGAGGTATAGGGGGTGATAGTTGAATTCTACTCGAAAGTTGTTCTGAAGCTAGATTTCCCCGGATCGATCGAACTCTGGCGCAATCAAGCCCAACGATCATGGCCCTCCTCCTCCACTTGGCCGCCTCAAAAAAAAACAGATGGTCCTCCCCGGCGATACCATTTTCTCGAACCAGCGCGCACTCCGGAAATCGATGGCTGCTGGGTGGGGAGGGGCTGATCCACCACATTTGGGCCCGGCCACACGCAGATAGTTTACCCTCATGTTTTCGGGGGAGGGGGGTGGTGTCGCGGCTCCTCACAAATTTGGGACTGTGACAGCTTTTCTTAAGCTTTCAATCATATTGATCGTTGACCCGTAGCGTGGCTCGAAATAACTTTATTAACTCTCTTGGTATTCGCCGATTTGTATTCCGCCCCCCTGCAGCTATTCAGGCCGGGGAAATGGTCTAAAAACCCGATAAAACCTTACTTTTGATTTTTAGCGCGGGTCCCTTTTTGCATTTTTGTCTAGCTTATAAGCAATCGATCACTTTAAAAATTTTCTTAAATGTCACCTTAAAAGGGCACAGCATTTTCAGCAATGTAGAGCTACTAAAATGGCCGAAAAAGCGTCTGGAACCGATTTTTCATCATTTACTTGCGGTTTTTAGCATTTTGCATCTTAAAAATCTTCTGAATACCAGTGCTTCTATTAAAAGCGCTTGTTTTTCTCAGCGTAGGCTGATATTTTTCCTCCAATCATCAAATCGATACCCCTCACCGCATATAGCAGACAGTTAATGAATTCTGAATGGTGACTCAGCTTCTCCTCGATCTTATGGCCCTCCCGGGGCACCTCAAGGTCAAATTTTCTAGAAATTCTGCCTAGACAAAGAGTCACTTATCGATTTTTGCATATTGAAATCAGCTTCTCCTCCTCGGGAGGCGGATGGCATCGTCAAGGGGCGGGCCGGTACCCCACGGGATGTTTTAAAAACAAAAATTGAGCCGCGAGCCCGACGGTCCTACCCCCAGTCCCTCATACCGCACTCCCATTTCTCCGGGCCTTCATCGTGTTTTTCTTATCGATTGGCGTCTGAATCGGACATTATGAAACTAGAGTGGAATGATATCACTACCCCGCCCCATCGTTTTGCAATTACAGTACGCTATCGTGCATTTAGTTCGTTGCAATTTCGATAGCATCAGGCTGCTATAATAGTACTGTTTTCTTAAACCTAAATTGAAGACAATTGTCTTTAATTTTTTTGTGACGACTCTTTGACTTGTCGTTTTAGCCATGCCCTCCTACCAGGCAAACGGCTTCTACGATTGCCCATTCTTATCCGCGCCAGCCGAGCGTCCGTCACAGGTACCAAAGCGGAACTTTCTACCTCGAACTGCTTTCCCTAGGCCCCGCCGGTGGTCAGCAACGGCCTCAATCTCGACCTGGACGGGTTGATCGACGACATCAATGCGATGACGACCTCTGATCCAAAAGACGAGCCGAAAGTTGAAGGTATCAAACTTTTGCCGATCTCGAAGTGCGTTTCAGCTAGCCATTGCGATGCCGTGCAGCAAACTGCAGCACGTTCGATGGTTCAGTTGTGGAATGAGTGGGCGGCCAACCCCGAGCTGATCATTTATAAACGTAATTGGGTTGCTCACTTCGATAGTCGTGCCAAAAAAAAAAGTTTTAAGCGCCGTTTTGGGATAGCCTTAGATTCTCATAATATATTTCTGTTTTAAAGGGACTGGAAAGGCAGGGCCGATTTTTTTTGCGTGATCGCTGTATCTGATGAAAATGCACGATTTAAAGCGGTTATAGTTTTTCAGGATAATGCCAGCAGAGTACTAAGGCTACCTATCCATTGACTGTTATCACTAGCTTTTTAGCCAAACCACCGCGGAGGCTTGGACGGCCGCCTGGTCCGCAACGCATCAAGTCTCCAAAGCGGTGCATGAAAGGGTAAATTTTGCGAATTCTTTAATTCACAAAAGTCTATTTAATTAGGCTGCAGGTTTTGGTGAACCTATGCATTACTTAGGTTCATAGTTCATTCGTTAATTTTTTGCATTCATCCCAAGGCTGACGTTTCGGGATGATTGCAAAAAAAACTCGGCCGGGTTAGAAAAGATAAAAACAGCCAAAAACCTAAAAATAAATAGCCGAAGCTATCCTAAAATTTAGTGGTCCGGTGCGTGAAGTTGTCGCACCCCAGGATCCATTCATGCGCCGGGGCGGGGTCCAGGGAGAGCCAATGGAGCCGCGGAAGAAGCGCCCCTACACCCGGCGAGCACCTGTTAACGGTATCAAACGAACTTTTATGACCTTTTGGTCTCAAATTTTACTATTCAGTAAGAAGACAACCAATCAAACAACAACAACAACAACACCCAACTTATCAATATGTAACTCCAGGTAAAACTCAGTGTGAAGATTCCAAAACCGTCTTGTCCAGCCACTAACCAACTCTTTTTCTTCCAACAACCCGTCGCCCAGCATGGGAATGGTATTAACAAGATCTAACAGCATGTATCGATACTTGTAGCTTATACCAAGCCTGCCACCCGACCAAGCATCTTTGGCGACAGCCGGCCTGGAAAAGGTTGTGATTTCAAGGAACGAGCAAGGCA
>CATQJA010001441.1:0-128077 GCA_958295435.1 Mesorhabditis spiculigera
CAAAAAGCAAAAAGCTGTCATTGCCCAGGATCCCAACCCACGATCATTCGCGTGGTAGGCCAGACGCAATTCCACTACACCACGGGGAGATGGGAACAGGGCGGCGGGAAAGCCCTCTTCTGTTCCGGGGAAGGTGTGGGGCCGAGAGGCCAGAAAAGGCCGGCCCAAAGCCCTGGGGAGTGGCCTTCTGGTCACTTTACAAAATTAAGTTTTCGAGTCTGAATCTGCAGAAAATTTGTTAAGATAATAAGATGCGCTTGATCCCCACTATCGAATACATAAGTGGTCCAAATTTCAGCCCGAAATTCCAAATGCGAATCGAGTTATGCCCCGAACACCACGGCTCGTCGCCAATTTTGTTAAGGATTTTTACTATTTTGCTTGTAAAATTGTTAAAAGGAGGAATTTCGAAAAACAAAAAAATGCGTGTCTGACAAATGTGTTTCTCCACCTCCATGCCAAAAATCAGCGCGATATTCGGCCTGACGGCCGAGAAATCGTCATTACAGAAAACAAACATACTTTTCTCGCTTATAGGATAGGATCTTTTCCTGCAGTGGAAGCGCTATCTAGGGGGCCTGGAACAAAACTGAATTCGTACTGGATTCGATGTGAATGTGAGGATGTAGGTGAAGATTTTCAAACCGGTATGCTAAAACACGGCTAGCTAGATACCTATGCATCCGTGTGTTTTCGGTACTGACAGGAGAACAGGTGCGAGGGCCATTTCGAGCAAGACGCTCAGGGGAGCACCACCCCGGGAGGTCAACTCCCCCTACCCAAGACACATAGAGAAAGAAAGAATTGGGCAGTAAATGTTAGCAGAGGAATGGGGATGCTGACACTGACAGCTGGCCCTCATTGCCAACACCTCAAAAAAATTCATGGGTAATTTTGGGCATAAAATTCGACGAGAGGGCGCCTGGAGGCGGGGGAACCCCCGCTGTGAGAAGCAGGTGCAACGCAGCGGCGGGAAAAGGCAATTTCTCATTTTTTTGGGGTGAAATGATGAAAAACAGCAAATCTCGGCCGGGTCTAGATCTTAAAATGGCGAGAATAACGTGAAAACCAAAATTTGCATGATGAACATTTTCTGCTGGGTTTTATTTTTCGGGAATTTGCGGCTTATTAATTTTGAGTCCATTTTTAAGCTTTCAACTCTTCTCGCATGTTTTACGCCGTCTTTAACCGAAAATTTTAATAAATCCTAATTAAATACCAGATACAATAGATTTTTTTAGAATTTTCACGCTTCCAAAATAGACATAAAACACCTAGAAAAGGCGTAGCAAGAAAATTTGCATAAAATTCAACAAAAATCAAATTTCTTCGTTGTTTTACAGAACTTAAAAGCCATTAAAACTAGCATATTGACGGAAAATGATAAAAAGATCGATCAGAAAATCCAACTTTCGACAGATTCAATTGCCACGAATTTGAATTTATTAATCTCACAAGTCTGAATCTCGCGAAATTTTTGCATGGTTTAAATTAGCATTTTAACATAAAAAAGGAGCAAGAACCGTGAAAAAGGCTATTAAATATATAACCATATTACGGCGATCTTAATGCAGAAAGCGAGATAGCTGTCAGAAAATGCAAATTTCTTCAAATCCATCGGCTCCCCGTAACGCAGACGATTTTATTAATCCCACAAGTCAATAAAACGCATCAACCACCCAGAGAAATCTGAATATTTGACGAAATGATGCCCCCCCCCCCAGCCAGCCGGCGGGCCAGCGCTTCTCTGAGCCGCGCGGCACGCTTCAAACGTTTGGAACGGAATTGATATGACCCAGGGAGATGCAAAGGAAGAGGGAGAGGAGGGACTCTTCCACAAACACATGCCCTCAGGGCACAAACATAGCCACTAGGTGGGAGAGATTGGTACCCTGGTGTCTAGATGCCTCTAGATGGGCAGGTCGAAATGAGCCGATAAGCCGGCCGGCTGGAAAGAGGCTTCAAAGCGTCGACACGCTTCGGAAAATCAGTGGAATCGGCGGCTTGAGATTAGTAGCATTTTATAGGGCTGCAGGGTCTCAGGGAGCCCTGAAGGCGACTTTTCGCGTTTTTGTGGATCTTTGGATTTTTATCCAGTTAGATATCGGTTTAAGGGGACCGCAAAGCCTGTTTTTTTTTGTGTTTTGGGTTTTGGAATTTTCTAAAACTGAAAAGATTGAAAAAACCTGATTTTTTCGCGGTTTTTGCGGATTTTTGAAGCAATGGATGATCTTAAGGAAATTTTACAAACTTGAATCTACCTCTCTTATCGACTAGTTCTCGACAAATCTCATAAAATTTTAGAAAAACGCTAAAGCCAAGTTTGATGAGCGCAAAAACTTGAGATCAACTCAGAAACATTTTCTAACGCATTTTGGCGTCGCTCGTAGTTGTCGAAACCTAGTCGGCATGGGGTTCAATTCTCACGCTTCCTAGGCGCTTTAAAAAAGCGGGAAAGGGCGAAAATTGGCATAACTTTTTCGCACCCGACGACTGTGTAAGGCACAATTTTCTGCTTCAGGTAGTCTTATAACCCGGCCGCATGCCAGCACAGATTTTCCTAGGCATCATCAAATACCCCCCGGAATGACCTCCGCCATAGCTAATTACGGCTAAACAACAACCCGCCCCGTGTTTGTTCTGCCCCAACGGGTCAATTCACAAGTTCTGGGATAGCTACCTAGCTACCTCCACCCTGCAACAATACCGTCATGGTAATTGCGCGTAATTATTTTTGGCTGATTTTCAAGTCGGATAGGGTCGGGGGGTATGCGATTCAACAAATATGTGTTTAGATCTAGAGACGGAGAGAGAAAGAGAGAGAGAGAGAGAGAGAGAGATATCGGGAGAGCGAAAAAGTAATAGAAAGAGAGAAATAGTCAGAGCTGTTTCTAGAATACCCGATAAATTCCTACCATCTTTAACTTAATCTTTCCCATCAAAAGCTCCGCTATTCCCTCACAAGCTGTTGCCTCCGGCCCAATTCTACCGCCCGTTCCCACGCCGAACAATGCCCAACCAGCGCCGTGAATCTTCGGCACGGCTTGAGGCTCACAAACACCATCTGGCGAAATGTCACACTTGTTGATCAATCAACTCGCCCCAAATTCTATAAAGGGCCCTAACCCCGATCAACCGCCATCTAAAAGAGCCCGACCGCCATTGTTATCTATCCAAAAACAAAGGCAGGTGGTGAAAAATTCGGAGTCCAGAAGGGTGGGGTGTTCGCCGCCGGGATTACCGCAGAATTGGGAATTGCCCGGGGGCATGTCGGGGCTCATTTATCGTCTCATACGGGAATACGAGGTGAAAGGAGCCGCCAGAAAGATTTTGGCGAGCATATCGGTGGCATATCCGGGTTACAATGCCTTGGGCAATTATTGGGATCAAGATAGTTTATCTATGGGTTGGTAAAGGCGGGCTTCCGCCGGAAGTAAGTAAAAAAACCATCAATTGCGCAAAAAAGAATGTTTTTGAACCTCAAATTTAGCTTGTTTTCAGCTCACAATTTGGCTTAGCTCGGCGTAGGTTTTCGCCAAGGCTTAGTCTAGGCTTTGCCTTAGGCCTAGACTAAGCCTACCGCCTGCATTTTTAGGATCAAAGATTAGAATAGGACTTGTAAAAATTTCGACTGCGCTACGATACTGTAAACGGCCTGTCGCCGGACCCCTCCCCCCTAAACCGATAGATCATCGACGGGGCCAACAATTGGCCCATCGCCCGGCTCGATCCCCCTAAAAGATGAGCAACAATATTACAGCCACCTAGTCGAGAGGGCGGCGGGCTTTGATGTGGCCCGAGATATAGCAGGTAAGGGTTGGATTTACTACCGTACACATTGATAGGGAGGGGCACGCTTTAGGGGATAGGAAGAGAGGACAAGTGGAAAACTGTCTAAAAACGTAGCCAAATCAATGATCAAAGACTCGATTTTGAGCCTTAAAAATCGCATAATTACCTAAAAAAACTGTAAAATTAAAGGTGCCCGAAGATAAGCAAGATTACGATCCATAAGCCAGTTGTAGGCGGCATTTCGAGTAAGACAATTTGGGCGTTTTTGGCCTCAAACCATCGTAAATTGCGTACGTACTCTACAAAAATTAAGTGGAGGCTAGACTCGACTGGAATCTTAATCTACGCAAGCAGAATCAATAGATTAAAGTAGAAAAAATTAAATAAGTCAAAATCGGCCTTAGTTAGTATGCAAATTCCCTAGAATCATTAATTCCGAACCCGGAATCCCCGGGCTAATTCCAAATGAGAAGGGCACTTATGCCATCGAAAGTTAAGGGTCGGACGGGACGGGGGTTCAATATGGTCCAGATTCCATCAGGCCCTCCTCCCATCCCCATGCTAATAGCCAACCACCCTAAGAATAGGGAATTAGCAAGGGGGAAGGGATGGGTGCACTTTAGGGATTAGGATTAGGGGATTTAGGGGCGAGAATTGGCACTACTTGCTACTTGGCCGAGTTGAGTGTTCAGCTGTTGCTCGCCCCAAAAAAACAACAAGGAGGCAATCGAGTAATTTTGGGATTAGTGGGGGAGGCAAATATTTTTAAAGAGAGAGAGAGAGAGAGAGAGAGAGAGAGAGAGAGAGCAACAGATAGCGAGATACGGTTTCAAGCTACAAAAAAATTGCTTCTACCGTAATCCCCTCGCCAAAATTCTACCCCAACTCGCCCCCAAAATTGATAGATCCAAGTGCCAAATCAATTGCCCCCCGCAACAGCACCAAATAGAAAAAGCAAAACCAGAAGGGCGGGCCGGGGTAAAGGGTTGTGGAGTGCCGTCACACTCAAGATGATGCTGGTGGCGGACTCGAGGCGTGTGGCCCGCACTGATATCGAGGGTGCCGTGCCCGGACCTTCTGCGCTTCGTCATTAGTGGAGCGTCCTGGAAAATCGGGGCGTAATCGGGTACTTTATGTTCGTAGAGGAAATCAAAAAATATCAGTAGATAACTCAGCAAAAAATCGACAAAAAATCCTGCTCGCGAAGATCGGCAAAACTGCGCCTTCTTAAAGGGACTCTGCAGGTAGACAACTAATTTTTGGCCATGGATTTTAAGCGGAAATTATTGCGTCAGCGGCGTCGCTTTCAAAGAATACAGAAAAATGGTTTCGACCATTTTGCTGCGTAAAAATCGTGGCTTTGCAGGTGCAGAAGAACCATTTGAAAATTCAATGCACACACAACTCTTTTCACCGAGGCAATCGAGCAAAGATCCCTGTGGAAAGAAGATCGTAGGAGAAAATGGAGAAAAAGAGGATATGTAGCAAAGTTCCTTGTGCAAATCCCAGAAATCGCGATTCTAGGGCGAAAATTGCATAAAAATCATAGTTTGCAGTCCACTACCGTACCACCAAGAAGCAACCAACTTTTCTACCCACTCATCCGATTAAGGCACCTGAGCCGCTACTAGCCCTCGAGATATCTCTAGATGAGTGGCCCGCATTCATAATTTAGTTAAGCGCGAGTAAAGAGGACCTAAAAAGAGAGTAAGAGCGAGTAAGTAACGGGTCTATTTGCATGGTGCGCATCGAGTAGGAGGCTCGGCACCCATCTCCTTTACCCCCAGAGGGGCCAGCTTCTGCCCCCGGGCGCTTTGTAGTAGCCGCCCCGGGTGGACTGTGGTTTTGAAGGGCCACTAATCAGTCAAGATGTCAGTTGGGGGCACTACTGCGGGCGGGATGGGCACCTGTAGCCGGAAGCTCGGGGGAGGGGAGTGTTTTTGCGTGAAATTTGAATTTTTAGGGCGTAGGAAGCCACTAAAAATTCGCCAATTTAAATCATAGCTTTTCATAATAATCTTATGGGCCTTATTAAAATTGCAAACAGCTACAAAAACGATTCTCGACAATTATTTTGAGGCTTTGAATTTTTTAAAAATTACAGAAGCCAATAAAACAAAGGTTAAAACCCAGATTCAGCTTTGAATAGAAATTCAAACGTTTTGAAAAATTATAAGTTGGTAAAAACTGTGTAATCAAATTGAATTCTACGAGTAGTTGGTCTAGAAAAAATATCAAAATATGATTAAAAAATCAGCTCAAAACTTCAAGCATTTTAATTTAGAATGGTCAATGAAAAATGAACGGCGCAAAAACAAACCAATTTCAATTTTTACAGTCAGTTATTTAGTTTTTGGCAATCTATTTCACGCGGGATCGTACTCAAAAAAATTAACAACGCTAAATTATTAAGATTTATTTATGCAAAATCCATGTAAAAATAAATTTATTGAAGGTAATTAGGTAAACAAAAATAACTCCAAGAAAGAGCTCCAGGAAACGTCTCCAAACCCCATTCTCCTCAGCGTATTGCTCCCCAAAACCCCCATAACGTATTCCTTTTGTTTTCTATAGCGTGCCCCTTCCCTGCCCGTTCCTGACAGCCATTGTGCCATACTTTTTACGGTGCACCCCATCCTGCCCCGGTAAGCAATCTTCTGGGCAATGTCTAGGAAATAGTCAAAAGATGGGGGCAGAGGAGGTTTAGAGGGGAGAGTCGTAAATTTTTTAGCTCCAAACAGCCGAGCCTCCCGCTTCCCCCCTCCGTAATGGTCGCTGCTAACTTTAATCCAATTAGCCCATTACGGTCACCTTTGAGGAAAAGGTATTCTGAGTGGAAAAACGGGTCCTTTAAGGATTCTCTAGGGAAATGCGAGAACTAACAGATCACGAATTTTTAATGCTCAAAAGTCCATTAAAAAATCTAAAACGATACCTTTGAAAAAAATAGATCACTTTCCATTCAAAAACTTCGCGAGTTTTGTCTAGATTTAAAAGCTATACGTAAATTAAAAACAACAAACTTCAATTTTTTCAATTTCTCAAATTGCATGCAAGTATTTTAAAAATTAAATTCATTCAATCTACGCTATTTCGTATTTAGAAGCCTACATTTCACAAATTCAAGACTCAAAGAATAACCCCAAAAAGACGAGAAAAGACATCCCACCACCCGACTCGCCCCCCACATCGGTGGATCTAATGGAAAACAAAGAGCATATTTTATGAATCCCCGGGCGCCGTGGGGGCCAGAGCTCGGAAGCCCGAGCAGACGGAGAGGAGGATGAGATCCGAGCAAAAACAAAATGAAGAAGGAATGGATGGATATAACCCGGGATGTCTCGCCGTTTTCACACGGAACCCTGGATAATGGCCCTGCGAGAGGTGGGGCAGAATGGCATCTTTGATTCGGTAAAAAGGCGAGGGCAAATGGGTCAAAATTCGAGCGATTTCTTCAAAAATAATAATAATTTCGTCCTTAAAGGAGCCAGGAAAATCGCTACTTGACAGTCTTTAGGCGTATTGCCTCATAGCGACCCTTTTTGGACTGGTCAGATTTGCATGCGAAAGTGGGCCAATCTTATGCGTTTTCGGTCTGGAAAACCGGCTGACCAAAGGACTGTTGCGGAATTTGGCTAATTTTGGATGCATAAGCGGGTGAGTGGAAGCGAGAACGAGAGATGGAGAGGGGGAGGGAGAGAGCGAGAGAGAAAGCGAGAGAGAAAGCGAGTGAATGCGAGAGATGAATTTAAAGAAAAATGCAGGAATGAAATTGAAAAATTGAATGAAATAATAATGAAATGAAAATTGTAAGTAGTGGCGGAGAGAGAGAGAGAGAGATGGGAGAGAGATATTGAGAAAGGGTGAGTGAGAGACCAGGAAAACCAACAAATGCCAAAAACCAAGCCCCAAATATTTACCAAGCAATACCATAACCTTGGCGCGAAAACGAGCCATTTCTTGGAAATTCCGGATTTGACCAAACTTTAAAGGCTAGTTTCGGAGGGCGGCTTCGGGTTCGGGAGGATGCGTGGAAGCAAGCTAGCACAGGAGCACCGGCGCTTCCTTCTATTTGCATATCATAGCATCCCAACCCGGGCTCGGCTCGCCTACCCACCCTCCGAACCCATCCCCAGGCCCTTCACCCCCCATGGCTCCGAAACTTGCGCCAACACACCATGGAAGGAGGTTCGCACACTCACACAACAGCACGGGGTGAACTACTCGATTATACAGTTGCCCACGTGTATGGAGGAGTGTCGCGCAGTGTCGCGGAGTTATCACAATGTTGCTTTGGGGTTTCTGGAGCTTTGTGGGAGAACAGAGTAGAGAGAGAGAGAGAGAGAGAGAGTGAGCGATAGAGAGCCAGACAGAGTGGAAGAGGGAGAGCAATAGAGAGAGAGAGAGATAGAGAGTGGAACTGTTTTTTATTCAAAAAATAAGTTTGGGTTAGTGAAATTCATTTTTTCAATCTTAACATGTCTTAAAAATCAATTTCATGAAGTATTTGGGACATTTTACAGTGATTTCAATTCTCGAAATTCACAGGGAGGTTCGAAAGCTAGTTTTAAATTGTATATAATCTACAGAAGGCCTTACGCAGCAAAAAATTAAATTTTTCTTAGCATCAAAAATGCAATTTTCATCATTTAATCAAGAATTATTTCGGATGGACAAAGCCCAAATGAAGCTCCAGCCCGAGTAGAAAAAAATAATATGGCCTGGGAGGTGCCAAGGCGAAAGAATGGCCCATTGTCTATCGCGCCGCTAGGTCCACCTATCTGACCCCTCGGCTAAGGTGTCAGCTAGAGGCGTTCTTAGGAGTAGAAGGTAATGAATACCCCTATCTTTTCTCGAGTACTCTCTCTCTCTCTCTCTCTCTCTCTCTTTCTTTTTCTTTCTCGCACGTTCTCCCGCTCACTCTCCTCTACCATAAAGTCCAAAAAGACGGATCAAGTGTGTGGCATCGGGATTCGATTTCTTATTCATCCCCCGGCCCGAACTGCTGCTTTTTGTACGCCCCGACAAATAGACCGGTGGGTGTCCGGCAGCCGGGTGATGTCGGTCAACAAGTTTTGGATTCGATTGGAGCGCCTGAAATTTTTGAATGGCGGGAGTGATGACAGTAGCAAATTATGAAAACGGACGTCAAAATAGAAAATTTGGAAAAGCAAAATTAAAGGCGACAAAGCAAGGGAGAGGCTTAAAGACAGACCGAGAGAGAGAGAGAGAGAGAGAGAGAGAGAGAGAGAGAGAGAGCGAGGCCGAGAGGGAAGGACAGGGAGAGAGAGAGAGTGGGAGAGAGAGGGAGAGAGAGAGAAGAGAAGCGAGCGAAGTGAGAGAGACAGAAAAAGATAGAGCGAGCGAGAGAGCGATCATGACACAACGTTAATAAACTGAAGCGAAAATAACATACGGTGGCGTAGTCAGATTTTGAACGGAAACTAAGAAAAGACCCAAAAACCCCAAAAAAGAGAATGACAACAATACTTCCCTTCCAGATGTCAATCATCATCTATGTCAATATTGCCCGACTCCAACCGTTTTTGCCAAAGCCCCCCGGCCAAACTTCAACACCTGGTCTAGCTCCATCGACCCCCCGATTTACAAGCGCCCAACCCTCGACGAAGTGAGTGTCCCAGCCCATCCGGTGCGCCCCGTTTTTCTCCCGCCCTCTAGCCCAGGGGGGCAAATCGCGAAAATCTTCACCCCTGCTTCAACGAGCCCTCGGGGCAAAGACATAAGCACCCTCCAATTATGCCCCGGAGCAGAATTATGAGGGTGTTTAGGCGCTGCGTGGATGAGTGGTGTTTTTCTTTGCGAGGGGCAGGGCGCTTTGCCGTGTGCCGGGGTTTTTGGGGATGATTTTTCGTAAAAAGTTAGCAACTCTGAAGTCAAAGAGCGAGGGCGGGTAAGAGAGTGAGAGCGTGAGAGCGAGCTAGAGAGAGCGAGAGAGACAGCCAGACACATATGCTCGAAACATCCCGAGATAAGTAAAAAGATAAATTAACTGGCTTCAGCCGGGAAGGTGATATGCAAATGGTAACAGATGGATATATGTAGTGAAGGCGAGAGTGAGCGAGAGAGAGAGAGAGCGAGAGAGAGAGCGCGAGAGCGAGCGAGAGAAAGAGCTAGAGAGAGCATGAGAGAGACAGCGAGAGAGTGCAAGAGAAAGGAGAGAGAGAGAGCCTTTTTCCTCCTGTCTCACCCCCCGTTAAAACGCGACACCGCCAGATTTGAAACGTATCCCCCCGCGGCTCCTTGGCCTATTCCGTATTCAAGTGGGGCCCTTGCCGGGTGGCCATCGGCGGGGGAAATCCGTTTCGGCACCCCTAAAAAACGAGCCGGCCAAAAAAAAGGGGGAGGAGGTTGAAAGATGGGACAAAGAGCGCATGTGCAAGGTGGTGGCTTGTCGGAGGCGAAAGAGCCGTCGAAAAATAAATGCGTGTGTGCCAAGGCGCGGCGGGTGTTCTCGTGTTCGCAATGCGTTCACGCAATGCGGGGGATTGACTGGTTTTTTCGGGGAGGTTGTAATCTGTTGTTTCGCGTACTTAAAAGTTGTAAAGGGAAAACAATAGCTACGGTGAGTAGGAATCAAAGGAGATCAATGGAAAGGGTTTAAATGACAAATCGTAAACAGGGGTGTTTTTGAAACCTCGACGATCCATAATTACAATTTCTCGCTTAAAATCGCTTTTAATGGGGTAACGTCACAAAAACGTGCGACAGGCGCGTAGCGGTGTAATCGATTACGTAATCAAAATACGGAAGCGTGCGTTGCGTGTCGCGGGCGCGCTACACACTTTAGTTAACTCTAGATTGGTTCTAAGAGTTTCGTTAGAGACATACATCTACAAGTACCGTTTCGAAAAAGTATGGAATATTCACCCACAAAACAGCTTATGTAATGATAATTAGCGCCCAAAAAAATTGGGGCCGAAACGAAGCCGGCGATGCGTGCGATGGCATTAACGCGGAAAAAGGGGGGTGAAGATGGGGAAGGTGAAGCCGCCGGGGAGTGGAGGGCGTAGGGGATAAGCTTGGGGACAAACGGGACCGGGGGCATAGACTGGCACCTATGCCCTGCCCATCATCAACGCATGCACCCCCCAAATACTCACACCCGAGCGAAGACGAGGGCGCATCATATTGCGCGCGCTAATTTGATGGATATTAGGAAAGTGGCGGAATGGAACTTTGAAGGCTTCTCCGGCAATAAATTATTATTAAAGGGATTGACAAGTCATGGCTAGGGATTTTCCTGGCTCTGATAAGGTGTGAAGTTTTTGGCTGTCACGACACGCGACGCACACACCATCTGGCCCTAACGAATGGAGCATAATCCATTACGCATCGGAAATGTGGCCGCTAGAAAAGCCATAGCTATGGAAAAATCCATAGACTTCCCTTGCCGGACCCCTTAAATGCGCTCCAGTTTTTGTAGAGCAGAACTGGAATTTTATAACACAACAGACATGATGATTTGACAGATCTCTAAACTTTGTAAAACAGGCCCTTTAGAAAGATTCGGATTCTGGATGTCAATTTTAATCTAGCAGACCTAGAAATGCTGAGATTTTGCCCTAGAAAAACTAAAAAATTGGTTGAAGACCTTCGAATTTTTCAAAATTTTTTTTCGGGAATAAAGTAAAACGAACTCACGCTAAACGGCAAGCCTAAATTTAACACTCTACGAAGACCCGCCAAAAACTGCTCTCCGAATCAGTGAAAAATGGCTCAAATCCGGTTTCGCCACCCCCTACATAGTAAGATGACTACGGTAGCCCACCCGACACGACCCGAGTGACAGGTCATGTCTCAAAACGCGCATCTTACCCCCCAGGCCAACAATCCGCGAGATGGCCATGCATTTATCTACTCCCCGGGAATCCCCAGGAAAGTCATCTTCCACACACACCAACAGCGGGCAAGAGGGATGCCCCAAAAATGGGGTCATGGCCCTGCCGTCACAAAATCAAATTCCCTGGCACTACGATGGTCTCCGGGGGATTCGGTGGCACGACGATGGCTTGACGACCCTCGTGTGTGCAACACCATTGGAATAGTTTGGGCTGAGTGACTCCATGGAATTGGATGAAGAGATTGAATCTACAGATCAGTGAAACGCTTATTTTATAGGGACTCGCTCAGCTCAAATTTTGGCCAAGAATGCAGAATTGAATTGCTCAGACTGAACATTGAGGAGCAGGCTAGCAGAGTTTCTTGGTTGGGGATTCCAAAAATAAGCCGAAATTGCATGCTTCAAATGCTGGTCGCGATTAATGGCAGCCTTTTATGCAAATTGCGCGAACAGAAAAATTCAAAGAACTAGCTGTACTTAAGATATTCATTCAATCAGATCCAAACAGCGAAATAGATGCGGCAACCTTGTGCGTTCATGGAAGAATAGCCAAAATTAAAGTTTTATTGAAATCGGGAAGTGCGGATGCAAATGGCAGAATTGCTAAGGAGAATTTCTAGAAGATAAAAAGTCGACGAGACTTTTAAACAAGCCAAAAAAAACCTTAAAAGTGGAGCGAAAAAATCAAAAACTATTTTCTATTCGTAATTCGAGCGACCTAGGCAACTTTTACGAAAAAATGCAATGGATCAATAACGTTAATTACGCTGTTCAAAGCGTTAAAAACGCGCCCGAATCACTACATATCCAATTAAGCAGCCAAACGCACCCGGAAAATTTCGACGCGCTAGCGCCAGTGGTGTAGCCACCGCGCCCCGTGATGGTGTGTCGAGCCCCCTGCTGATATTTGCATGCATGTCAAAATGTGCTCTCGCTGATGAGGGTCCCCCCCACATCTCCTAGGAGTGGCCGGAACCCCCCGGTCCGGTCCACTCGAGTGCCCGGGGCGGGCATCTCCGATTTCTGAATACAGAACGCTTTTTCGAGCGGTGAAAACATGCTCTGGACTATTTTCTGGTGATTGCTTCGGGTGGAAGAGAAAATTTTCATCAGTGTGAAAATGCAAAACTGTGGAAAACTACGAGAAAAGTGGGCTAAATGAAAATCGTGATACATTAAACGAACCCGGCTAAAACAGCTTTAGGAAAAACCATAGGAAAGCGTGCAATTCAAGAATAATGTTTCGAACTATCAGCATTTCCATCACCCTTAAAAAGTTATGCAAAAATTCAAAAATTGTGAATTTGTTTATATAAAGAAATGCCTTCCAAATCATCTTTATAATATTTTTAAAAACATAATACATCAGATGTCAAGATCGGCTTTGACAAAATGCTAATTTTGTCAAGATTTGAATCGAACAGCTACAAACCTTAAAATTGAATGATAAACATTTTTTAACAGTTTTAGCACCTCTAAGATTCACAAAAATTAATCCGAATGTCAGGCAGTCAAAAAATCATTAATTTATGACATGAAAGGCGAAAAAGCATGTAGAAGCGCCTACCGTAATCCCATATCTGCCCTGAAAAATAGCCCAAAAATAAAATTCCCTAACGACCAAGATGGAGATCAAGTGCTTTTGAATATGCCAGTCAGCCCTTCACTTATCCAGGACAAAGAGGATAGTTATAAATTATTAAGGCACAGGGTAGGAGGAGCGGCTGGCCGTTTCCCGCAGCTAGGGCCATGGAATTGGGGATCATCCCGGAGCCGCAGAAAGGGAGGAAGAGATGTAGGCTATGAATTTGTGAGAACACGCCCGGATGCGTGTGCGTGTGTAGTTGTAAAGAGGAGCCAGGCGGAATCTCGGCTCTCGAGTTCATTGATGGAATAAGATATTAACAGAGGGATGGAGGCAAAATCTGGGGTTCAGCTGTTTTTTAGGGCCCACAAAGCATGAATGAAGCATTTCGCGGTGGCTTCTCCTGGCTTTTCCAGCCTGCCAAATGTAACCACAGGGCCGCAGTGGCTACCCCCTGGGCCCGGCGGCATTTTATCGCCCCTTAAGTGAGGGGCATAAAATGGGGGTGGGATGGGCGGCAGCGGTGGCGGTGGATGCGAAACTCTAAAGTGAAGCCGCGAGCTCGACCAACACCGACCCGAGACAATTCATTCACGCCCGCGGGCAATGTTTAGAAAACATCCTTCGGAGACGAAATAGAGTGATTTTGCCCGGCCATTCTTCGTATTTTTTATTCAACCGTCATTTTTTTGTAAGTTTTGGTCAATTGGTATCCGAAAATTACGGAAAATGGTTTAATTTCCATCGGAAGGCGCCCGAGAGAGAAGAGAGAGAGAGAGAGAGAGAGAGAGTGAGAGCTAGTGAGAGAGAGAAAGCAAGAAACAGCACAAGACAAAGTAAAGGGCTTCACTAGGCATAGCGGTATGTAAATCGTAGCGAATGGATAGAGCGAGGGGGAGAGAGATAGAGAAAGTGAGAGAGAGAGAGAGAGAGAGAGACAGAGAGGATCGAAAGTTTTCACACAACCAAAAACACTGGGCCGAAATGTCACCTCCTGAGCTGATAAGCAGTGCCATACCGTAGACATGAACAGGGACGTAGCGTAATACAGGCCCCGGGGGCCCGGGCCCCGAAATCGGCCGGGGCCCGAAAATTTCATAATACCTTTATGATTTTCATTTTCTCAAAAATTTTGCTGCCTGCGGCGCTATTTTGCCACGTTTTACGGCTATTTGTAGAGCTATAGAACCTTCTTTTCAAAAATTTTTGCCTGCGGCGCTGCTTTTTTCGGCAATGTTTTGAGTTTTTTGGCAACATTTTTTTGGGCCCCCCCCCCGAAATTTTTTTTCTGGCTACGCCCCTGGACATGAACGCTCTCTTTATTTGCATATCAGGTCAAATTCGGTATAGACGATTATTTTTGAACGGCAAGCACAAAAATCAAAGTTAATGATGCCAAAAATCCTCCAAAGCCAGAAAAATCTAAAGAAATGAAAAACGATGATTTCTGCAAAAATTTAAGGTAGCAGGGCAAAGCTACCGTACCCCTGCAGCTCTCGGATATGCAAATGAAGTCTAGAGCCCCAGCAAGTGAGTCGAGTCACATGCAAAGGCGGTGGCTGTGCGCCGGCTAATCTACGAATGTCTGGTCCGGTTTTTCGGTTCATTGAATAAAGGGGGGAGGGTAAGTCGACCGGGCGATCGGTACCTATCCAAGTGCACATGCAACCCTTTGCATCTCGGGGCGATAATTGCCGAAAGGTGTAGCACGGGGGACTAGGTAGGCCACCAAGACGCATAATCGGGGCTCCAGAAATACCCTCGGGTGAGCAGGCGCTACCGGACATAGATATCCCGTACCCCCGGCTCGACCCTCAACCTGCTACCACCACCGCCCACCCCTACCTAGCGATTTGGGCAACAGGGCGTGAACGGAGCCAAGAAACGAACCTTGCGGCCGGCTCTGTGAACGCCTTCACGGTATTGGTAATGTGAAAGAGGTACCGGTTGTTTAGATATGTGTTAGTTCTAAAACATTCACATTCCGAGTTGTTCTAAAGGTCCCAGAAAGTGCATAAATCGACTCATTCCGACGACTAAGCGCCGACAACTACGCACTACGCCATATAAGTGCCGAAGAGCGCGGGCCGGCACGTTTAGCGTAATTTTTTCATGTTAGCAGTTTCATGGCGTAGTTTTCAGGCTGTCTGAGCCCCTTAAACGCATGGTGGTAGGTAAAAAATGACAACAAAAAGAGAAAAGGCAAAAGTAAAAACGGCTAAGGGAGTGGCGCGTAGGCAATGGTCAAAAAAGACATGCGAGAAATACTTAACGATATCTGGCAAAATTGTATTAAAATCTATTTCAGTGAAATGGTAACTACAAAACCAAAATACAAAAAATGAGGACAATCCAGACCCCGTCATCGGTTTTTATAAGGCCGTTAACCCCCCGTCTTATCCCGATAGCAAGGTTAGCCGAGAGGGCGGCTGGATTACCTAATAATTGGGGGTGATGATAACCACCCCAAGGCAAGGCGGTCACATTATATGAGGGCATAAAATAGGGTGCAGCCTGGTAATTGGCACCACGGGCAGACGGAGCAAGAACTGGAGAATAGAAGGGCCAAGGCCGGGCGTAGGATCTTATGAGCTGCTGCCCATCACATAACGTTCATCACGGAAGCGTCAACATGGCCTAACCGGTGTTTAGAGGAGCGCTTCGGACCATTAGGACGAAAACACTAGTTTAAAGGGAGCAGCCCCCCAAATCGGCTCCATATTTTCCCCGGGTGTTGACAAAGATCGGGCTTTGCTAAAAACGCTTAGAATCCCGTTTGAACGTAATTTGGTGTCGTTCGTAGCTTCTGAGACCTAGGCACAATCTGAAGTAGATTGCATGGCTTCCTAGCACCATTAAAGGAACCGGGAAGCCATGCATTTTTAGAGATTTTTAAAGATTTTAAAGACCTTCTCACGCTTGAAAGATCTGAAGCAGTATCAAAATGCCGGGAAAACAGTCCTTTTTCTTCAATGCGCGCATCAGAATTTAAGGATAAAAAACAGAAGCTAAAAATGTCGCGCTTTTGAGTTTTTATTTAAATCGCTAAATTTGAAGAAAATCTAAATACTATAATTTTCAAAATAGCCTCAATCCGCTCAAAAAACGGGGCTATAACTTACCTAAACTACGAAAAAATCATATAAAACAGTACTGACTTCCCAAAGCAAAGCGCACCAAAAATGCGCTCCCCCTGCCCGCAATTTGCATAAACCGGAGAAGCCCCCGGACCCAGTATTTGTTGGCGCCCACCCGGGGGGAGGCAGACGAAATTGGAGTCGAAATTCGCGGGATGCCACCCACCCGGGAAGAGCACCAAATTTTGGTGCCGCTCCGCTTCGCTCTCACTCTGAATTCCACCACTACTCTGGTCGGGACTAGTAGGGCGACAAATTTGACAAAAGCACGCCCGAAGCATTAATTGGAGCCCGAATGGCTTGGGCGATGGCTGTAATGAGGGTAGAATTGGAGTTGAATGCGAGTTGAGTTGATGCGCTGGGACTGAAAGGAATATTCCAGCCAAAAGCTAGCGGCTAGGTTCGCTCAACATGGCATACTAGCAGGGATAATTTAGGAGAGCGGAACAAGGACCAGATTAGAGAATTTTGTCTGAATAGGGTAGTCTAGCAGAGATCGTTCAGGAATCTGAGGCGAGCCAGCAGAAAGCGTTCGGCAGTTGGGGCAATCTAGCAGAGATCCTTCAGGAATTCGGCGCCACTCAACAGGTATCTTGTGCTGAAATGGCAAGGATTCTCGAAACAGAGGCAGGCAAGCATGTATCCTTGGGGAGGCAAGCGACCACGATTAGGGCAAAAGCTAGCAAAGACCATTAGGGAGGGCGGCAATCTAGTAGCGGTTTTTGATGGTACGCAGCAAGCTATCAAGGATTATCATTAACAGCGGTCTTAAGAGAAGGTAAGATCAGAAGGCACTCTTAGATCATTATTTGCGGAATTTTTGATGCAGAATTTGAAAACTTAATTTTGTCTTGATAATGCAGTTGAAAAGCCATGACCAGGTTGAGGACAAGCTAGCAAACATCCTTTGCTCTTTTGGAGCAATTAATGATGCCTTAGCGGTAAAATTGACTTGGAGAGCCCTAGGGGACATATCGCGACAGCTGGGCGCCTATCCGGGGGCCCTGACAAAAATGGATCACTTTCTTGGGGTATGCAAATTCGGGAATGAGGGAAGGATGGGCCAACAATGGAGCTAATAGAGCTGATGAGTTGGCGAGATAATGGTAGAAAATCGGGGTTCCGGTCGCTAAATAATCGCAATATTTAGAGTTTTTATCTAGCTACTTATCCTCGGGTCAAAATTAAATAATAGAGATTTAAATAAAAATTCTGAGGACGTCTAATACACGCAAAGCCGTTGAAAGGCGCGTTCCGAGTCACCCGAACGACCACGCTACTAGCTTGGTACAGTTAAAAACAGATAAATCCATATCAACATTTGTGTCCAAGCCCGAAAAAACACAAGTTCCGTTCCCGTACACTGAACAGTCCTTTTTTTCTCCAAAATTCCAGTCAGCTTACCCCAGAATCTTTGGCTCCCCGGCGCGCGCAGAATCCCTAGCCTCAAAATTGTTGTCGTAACCTCGGCCTCCATCTCACCCCGCACTTCTTCACCCCTTTTTTCACTATCCAACCCCCGCCCCTCCCCCTATAAGGTATAATCTGGATAGGCCGCAACGACCTCGCACCAATCCCACGGTTCCCACACACACAGACAACTTCTTTTCTATGGAGAGGAAGGACCATGAAGGGGTCTGTTTAGAAATGAGAGGGTATGGTTGCGGGATGAATCTCGAAAAGCGAAGTTCGTAGTTCTCGGGGGTAAATTCAGGGATTGCAAGGAAATTAATCAGCTTTTTGGTTTGAGTTTCCAAAAATCATTACGTACTCAAGTGATTACGAGAGAGCGATAGCGAGAGCGAGAGAGAGGGAGAGAGAGAGAGAGAGAGAGAGAGAGAGAGAGAGAGCGAGGATGAGGGAGAGAAGAAATGAGAGAGAGAGAGAGAGAGACAGAGCGAGAGTAATCCATAGGTTCTCTACTTTAAATTTGGTTAAGACGCAATCATCCGTAAACCACTCTAGAAATTCAAAGAAAGCGTAACAAATCATTTCAGCCTCCAAAAACAAGAAATAACAAACAAATGAGGCGCCGAATCCCCGACTTCCCACGCCGAAACCCGAGAGGCTTCGCCTCCGACGACGGGTTGGGGTGGGAGGGGCTTCGCCGCCGTTATTTGAGATCGGGATTAGTATGGCTAAGTACTAACCACAAAAATGTCGCCTTATGTTGGGGGTGCACCCCAAAAGTGACACAGACTAATGCGCGTATTCTTGGGCAGCTAGGGCGTAAACAGTGGCTCAGCCGAGCGGGGCAGGGGGGGACCGACTGAATGACTCGCTGACCAGCTGACTGACTATTTAGCGGTTAGTCATTTAGGGGGTAGATTTTTCGGGTTAATATTAGTCATTTGATTTGGAGATGAACATGGTTTTGACATATAGCGAGATGATTACTCATGTTAATGAGCTCCAACCGGCTGGCAGAACCTTTTGGCGACGATTGAAACCCAAGAAAAAGAATCATTTGTTCAAATAGCAGCTAACTTTGTGGATTTGGTTTATGGACAATTGGTCATCTAGTTATTGTAAGCTCGCGCCCGGGTGAAAATCTGAGAGCAAGAAAAAACAAAATGGGGCTAACGAGCAAAAATCCTGATGGGTTGTAACGCCAGCTACAACAAGTTTTTTTACTAGCCTATAATTTTAAGGTTTACAGATAGAAAAATACATATGGAAAACGGATTTGTGACCAGCTAGCATCGATTCATTGCGGAATTGGATATCGGTCAGCTGGCAGAGTTTATTACGGAAATTTTTCAGGTTTTTGTAAAATTTAGCAAAGCTGTTTCAGAGGGCAGTTAGCAGCAAAGTTTGTAAAACTCGGACTCGGCAACTAAAGGAAAAATTTAGAGAACTTCAGGCCAACGAAAAAAAAAGTAGGTAGAATTCGGAGTATCCTAGATTTAAGGTAATGTCCGTCTCATTAATCTAAGGAAAGATTCGGACTATCGAAATCCCACCCAAATCCGATGGCACGGCAGTTACATCCATCTTACAGCCCCCTCCACCCCAAATTTTGACGGAAACGGTAGCATCGCCTAGGGCATCCCACGGGTGCACCATCTGGCTCGGATCTGCGTGCGCGGCAGAGGGGTTTAGACATTGGTTGAACCTGGAAATGCTTAGTGTTTGGGAGCGTCTTCCATTATGCCCACAAGGACATCCCCCCAATCCGCCAATCCCTAAAGCACACTTACGGAGCTAGGGGGAATGGCAATTGCCTTGGCACAACCATCTCCCAAAAAAGTTTTATTGTTGCCCATCTGGAGGTCGACCTCCTGGACCGGGAACGCGCGTCGTAAAACTCCTCCCGTTTTAATCTTCGGTCAATTTTGGGGTGGACACTGGTTGGGAAGACCTGGGGAATGGTCATAAAATTGGGATTGGAAAAAGATGGTTTTGTATTGCTTTTAGGATTCGGATTTGGTAGATTGGGGGATGGGCCTCAAATTTGAAAAATCAAGAGCGAGGGAGCTAGTGCAAGAGCCAGAGAAAAAGAGAGAGAGAGAGAGAGAGAGAGAGAGAGAGAGAGAGAGAATGAGGGTGAGAGCGAAAGATGCAGACGGCGAAAGAGAGAGATATTCGGCTACAAAAACCGAGAGACAAGGAGAGAGATCGACCTAGAGAGCGAGATAGAGAGAGAGAGAGAGAGAGAGAGAGAGAGAGAGAGCGCGAGAGCCCGAGCCTGAGGGAGCGAGACAGAGACGAGAGCGAGAGCCTGAGGGAGCGAGACGGAGACAAGTACAGAGACAGCGATAGAGAGCGTGGGAGGCCATGCTAACTACTGAAGCCGGGATTTTTTTTTGAATGAGTCAACTCGGATCAAAAGTACCCAATCGAATTTGTTGTTTACAAATTTAAGCGTATTTTGACGAACACCGTGGGTGGCAAAACCATTAAATAATTTATAAACAAAAAGTTGCCAATAACTTCACTTCCGCTATAAAATGCAACAACTTTGCCTTTAATTGGCCACTGAAATGCGGATTCTATTCATTGTTCTCGTCCTATGTATCGACAATAATGATCTCGCGAGAGCTAGTTTTAGCCGGGTCCCTGGCATACGCCTCCAAAACTACGCGGTGAATGACTTTAGACTGATTTTATGCGTATCAATTTCAGCCACAGCCGCTGATGTCTCGAACATATTGTCGGGATTATCTCACGCCACCTCAGGGTTGTTTAAAGGGATGGAGTAGGGTTTTCCAAAGAGTTTAGATATTCCTCATTTTTGTAAAAATCAAAAAACATTTTAAGTTCACGACGATGTTCGATGAAAAATCGCTTCACGTCTCAACCGAAAAAATGCGAAATACATATTCAATAAAACAAGCAACTTATGCTGTTGGAGGGTGGGGAACATCGACTGATGAACAGCTTCCGTTTTTGGAATAGAATAAGTGATACTACGGTCACAAGGATAAATGATATTTGGGTTTTAAGAACACAGAAAAATACAGAAAGCCAAAAAACTACACTCCACTTTCCAAAAATCGCCTCCCTTGTTCAGTTCAGCCAGTTCATAGCGAGTAATCATACGTGGAAAAAATGTAAAATCAACGAAGTTCTTCTCGGAACAACGTCCCTGAGGCGGTCGTCCTGGGAATGGACTTTATAAACGATAAGCACCAATTGTCGGCTATTACAAGTGCCGCTCGACCTTTGGCTTTTTGCTCTTATTCGAATATCTTTCTTACTAGTCTTGATGGGCTTTGTTGCTACGTCGCTAGCTAGCCGTAGCTTGGGACTCCGTCGAACGGGAGCTCAAACTGCCCCCAAAGCCAAAGGTAAATAAACTAATAAAAATTTATTTTATTTTAGCATATTTACTTTTTAAAGGCCTTTTACACACTTTATTGGTTTCTAGGTATGTTTTTATAGAGAGCGAAAGAGAGAGAGAGAGAGAGAGAGAGAGAGAGAGAGGGGGGAGCGGGAGAGAGGGAGAGCGGGAGAGAGGGAGAGCGAAAGAGAGCGAGCAAAAAAAGATTTCTAGCGCCCATACCCCGCAAAGCCAAAGCCCCAAAAGCCTAGAGCCCAAATCAGAAGCGCACATGTCATGTCTTCATCCGCCCATCAGGAGCCCCGAACGTCTCAAGTTTCTTCTACCCCTACCCCGGGGCATCCAGGAGTGAGGGCACAATTTGGGTAATTTGTGGGTAGGGACAGCCATCAGCCCCCACGACTGGCTAAACGACGACATGTGCCGTCGTGTCTCGTCTGATGGCCCATCGAATTCATGTTCGGCCCTGGTATTTAGCTTCGGGCGGATGCGGGGAATTTTGAACACTACAAAAATGACTGAAACCTGATTTTTTTTCGATCGAAAAACCATTAAAAATCTTTGCGAGACGCCGCATAGATATTATAAAAATTAAAAAGGGTCCTTGAAAAACTCTAAGAGTATGGGACGTTCTTTTAATAGAAAGCTGTTATCTTACGTTTCTTGAACAGAAAACCTCTGAAAAAGATGCTATCTGTCATAGAAAACTCGCAAATGACGATGTGCATCTACCATTGTTGACACGTGACTCATTAGCCAAACTAATCACGAGCTTCCCGTTTCCGGATCTCTGCGGATGACGCATCATGATGGTTTTTTTCAGTTAATTCTTGCACATAGCAACTTGGTTACTTGATTTTAATTGATTGGCTCTAATTAATAGTGAATTTATTTTTTCATTTAGAATTATGTAATTATGTAATTGGTTTTGCGAAAATGGCGACAAATTTGCCAGAGGGTTTTAGCCGTCGGAGCTAATGAATTTTTCTATTTTCGGCTATCTCACTAGCGCTCTTTTGCCGCTTGTCCTGCTCTAATCCTTGCATTAGATTAAATCTACATATTTGACGGGCTCGGGCGGGGCGATTTATCTTTGTCCCGCCCGGAGCCATTGTTTTTGGGTGGACAGGTGTGAAAAAGTCCCATTGGGTCAACGGCGATAAGATGGACAACAATAACGGCCGGTCAGCGGGGGGTAGATTCAATCTGGCGGTGAAGGATGGACGTGTATAACGGGAGTATTTTTGCAAAAAGAATTAGAAGCAAAGGCTAACGTAAATCCAAGAACCTTGAAAAACAAATATAAATAAATTCTTTCAACTTTTTTTACATCTACCAATACCATAAATCATTTATTTCCGTTCGACACCCGTTGTACCGAAACCACCAATCTTTCGTCGACTAGTGGCGAAGCATTTCGGCCTCTAAAATTAAAAAAAAAGATGACAAACTGAGGGGACCAACTTTCTATAAACCCCGGTGAGCATACGGCCAATATGGTCGCGATAGGGTCGCGTTAGGAAAATGATTTCGAGAGACGTCAATAGCCCGTGCCAGCCGTCGAATAGAAAAATGCTATTTAGAATGGCTAAAACGGCAAGTTTATGGTAGCAGAGAAGCAAGCATGAAATGCCATTTACATTGCGTAATCGGTTAGGCTTGCCTTGTGAAGTCTCAATATTAGCCATGATTATGGTCGCTCCGGCTATCCACGGAACGCAGACAGTAACAAACGGAACTGCAATCTAAAGGGCTCTCTCTCTCTCTCTCTCTCTCTCTCTCTCTCTCTCTCTCTCTCTCTCTCTCTCTCTCTCTCTCTCTCCCTCTCTCTCTTTCTGTCTTTTTCTGTTTCTCTTTTCTCTCTCTCTCTCTCTCTCTCTCTCTCCCCCTCTCTCTTTTTCTTTATACCACTGACTTGCAACGTGAGCACGTTGATCATCTGACGTTGCATTCTCCTAGTTTTCCCGCTCATATGGGGCGTGCGTGAGATGCTGAGCAAGAAGTAGCTATGACATACAGCGCTAGCACCCTGAAAATTCGGCCAACCTCACAATCACTCAATTAGCACAAAGCTGACCGCTACAAAAAAGAAGAGCGCCGCAAACGCAACCGTCGCGCAGCCCATCCTTTCCACGCTGATGGGCCACAACGAGAAATGGTCTTTGCCATCGTAAACCCACAGACCGGGCACCGTGCGTAACCAGGTGTGGCTTGGAAAGTCTTGGAATTACGCATGACAATTTCTTGGGCCTCCCTGAGCGTAGTGACTCCATTACCAGCGATGAACGAAACGTCACTAGGTTCTTTCGCAATAACGGGGGAGGGGCAAATTTCTGTCTGATACACTAATTTTTTTAAATAGAAACAGCGGACGTGTTTCTAAACGGATTTAATGTCCCGAAAGCAACCACTCCAGAAAATTCTGAAAAATTACAAAAATTTCTATCTTGGACCTGAAATGGCCGTTTTTCGAACAAAATACCGACTTTTTGAGAGCTTTTCAAAGTTTTTCGGTAGTTTGGCTTGTTTAAATATGGTTTATTGTAGTAAAAACACAATCAAAATGTCAGGCGCCTCAGTCTTACTCCTTAAGTTACCAGACTTTTCTGGAATGATACAAAAAAATTTGCCCCGCCCCCTCGATAATGCCAAGAACCCGTCACTCTCGCGACCTCCAGCAGTTTCAACATCTCCGGGCTGTCTGGGTCATTTTGGCTAACTTTGGCCTGCCCAATAATATAGGCAATGGCCACGACAAATCCAGCGAATGGTACGGTAGTAATGATGGTACAGGTAGGGACGCGTAGCCTAAAGGATTGCAATATAGCGAATATTCTTACACGGGTGCTTTTGGAGTTTCTGGACGGGACCTGGCTAGTTCGATAGAGAAAAAAATACGGAGCAACATCCCATTTTCAAAAAGTGCTGATCAATAACGGGATTCTAGAAAATTTAATTTAAACTTCGCGCTCTTTTTAGTTTTCGCGTCAATTTCCTCGGATCACGTCGTTTCCGGGCCGCTCAGGGCGCCATTCATAATCTTCCGCCAAGGCCTCCGTCACAGGTTGCATTGGTGTATTGGTAGCGCGCTAGTCTCAGAACTTTTTAACATTTTTTTTGCCTCGGGTTCGAATTTTCGCGCTGGCTAACCCTTTGCTTTTTGGTTGTTGAACCCGTTCTCGGTGCATAAAATTTTAATTAGCAAAAGAGCAAAAAGTTTACGACAAATAAGGATCGAAGGTCAAAAAAAACCTCGTAGGCCAACGCACTAGCCATTTGGCCAGGCCTGCGACGGGATTCAGGAGGCGTGAAGTCCCCATGTGGCAGGGGCCGTCGCCGCCGCAAATCACCTCAAATCACCACACGGGTCCGGATATCGGGAACATGTTTAATTAAATTAAATTTTCTAAAACGCCTTTATCGGTCAGCACTTTTTGAAAACGGGAGGTTGCTCAGAATTTTTTTTCTCTATCGAACTAGCTAGGTCCCGTCCCGAAACTCCAAAAGCACCTAAAAACGACTCCTTGTTAGCAAAAACAATGTTAGGCTTACTTCAGCGGGTGACTGTTAAGAAGTAGATGCTGATGGCGATAAAATATACAACCCAACGTAGCAATAGCCAACGCCATGATCAAGAGAGTGCCACATTGCTTAAAACCAAATGCGGGAATTCGGGCATTCATACAAACAAGAATCGCGGGTCCGTATTTCGCAGCAACGAGCCATGAAAGTGAAAAGCCGGAGGTGGAAAGAATAGTTCCGGTAATAAGGCATGAATGAACAGCTCGAAGATGGTGGAGCAGATCTTGGAAAAGATGGTGGTCACTCACATCAAATTTCAGAAAAACCGGACCTGATAGACAAATAACAACCATTTGTACTTCTTCATCGACACCGGCGACACTGCGGAGATGATCCACAACGTCGAGAAGTTCACGAAAATTCCGGCAACGGCAAAGCCCCTCATCGCGCCGATATATAATGTCGGTTCTTCATTAGTCCTTGGCGTCATCACGCAGTGAAATGAATCGTTTTAGGCAATACAACTTGAATTGGGGCCGGATTGGCAGAATTTCCGCAGGTGAATTCGTTAGGTTTCGTAAGGTCAAGTTTGCAGCTGTCTCTGGCGGTCCAGAATGCTTCAGGTTTTCTTGTTCATGTTCGTGTTCTTTTTAAAAGGTTGTAAGGTAGTGTTTGTCGCCTTGCTGTTCCAGTTTTTCGATCATTTTCAACCAAAAAAAAACCCGAAAAATAGCGAAGTCACGAAATCTTCATAAAATTCAGAGCATCATCGTGGGTTCATCTGGTTTTTACTGGTATCTACACAGCTAGGTTTTCGCAGAATTTTCATGTCAACGACAACGAGGAGGTCTTGCAACCTTCAAAAAGCGAATAGGATGTTCTACTTGGATTTGCAATGCAATGAGGGGAAGTGTTCACACGAGAGATAGTTAGGCGTACAACGAGAGAGAAAGAGGAGTGAGAGCAAGATACCAAGGTAGCGGGAAAGCGAGCGAGAGAGCAAGATAGAGAGTGCGAGAGAATGTAAGAGAGAGAGGGAAAGAGAGAGAGAGAGAGAGAGAGAGAGAGAGAGAGAGGGAGAAAGAGGGAGAGCGAGAGAGACAACGACAAAAAAACGATGGCGCAATGGTTAGAAATCCACGCCTTAGCTCTTCACCCTCGATGACATTCAAGGATATTAAATTCCTATATGAATTCGTTCGTAAGACAAAACATAGAAAAATTCCGCCGAAAACCTACTAAAAGCCTCTGTTTAGAACAATGGGCGCATGCAGTCACGAAAATGGGCGTCTGGTCCGCCCCCGGAAAAAATGTGCCAGCCGGGCGGCGAAAATTGCAACTTTAATTGCGCTGCCACCACCCGCATCGCACGCGAAAAAAAGCCAAAAAAAGGAAAAGGTGATCTTAAGGAAAGGCGTTTAATGTATTCCGTTCTTTTTTGCCTTGAACTACTCAAAAATATGGTGTTTTATTTATTTCATCACTTAACAGAGGTATCAATTAAGCCCTGCAATCCTAAAACCATACTAAATGTTTAATATGATTTATATAACTCGACCTTAAACGTGACTACGGTAAAAATGGCTCCTGTTGGGGAGATTCCCAGAATTACGACACGCTGCCCTTGACAGCTATGAAGAGGTGCTGATGGCAGGCCGGCGTTCCCTGGGGGGAGCGGAGGTTCGGGTGTATAGAAGAAGCCGCCTCCACATGATAAATATCCAGAAAAAAAGAAGCCCGAAACTTACTCCAAATTCGACATTTGTTGTACTAGGAAACTTTTGCAAAACTATGGCTATTTATGTTCCTGCGACGGCAAGCAAAATACCTAATTTTTTTCACTTTAAGATACCGGCCATCGCCATCTGGTACGTTTTTTTACGGCAGCGTTAATCGATTAAGTTTAAGTTAATCAAAACAAACTGTAAATTGGACAATTTATTGTTCATTTATTCACCTCAGAGTCAAAAATATTTTGTTTTCAAGCCATAAAACAGCGTGTCCAAAAAATAGATAAGTAAATTGACCATGATCAAATCCGTTATAGTTAAAAGTTTGCAAAGATTTCACGCTCGGAAATTCAGCATTAAGCCCCATTCATAGATGCATAAATTATAAACATTATTATGAAAAATTTTGCATTATGACATTTTTGCGTTAGATCCTAAATTTCAGTAGTGGGCCCTCGTGAAAACGCGAAGTTCGGTGTTACGTTCCAAACCATCATGCTTTTATTAAAAATTAATCTTTATTAAATGTATAGTATTCATCAAAAAAATTCCCAAGCTATTACGCATGGAAACTCTCGGAAATTTGAGTCGAGCCCAAAAATGACATTAGTGTCTCGACACCCTAACTTGCGGCAACCTATGCAGGGAAGTCATCGATTTTTCGTGAGGCGGGGTGGAATTGGTGGACCAACTAAATGGCAGCGATGAAACCTTTGTTTGGAAACCTACATTTTCTCGCTCCATGAAAACTGGGAAACCACATACTGCCGATAAGGCCGCGTTAGGAAAACGATTTCCAGCGATGTCAAAAGGGCATGACAGCCGTCGAAAAGGAAAAGACAATTTAGTACTTCTGCAAAAAGAGAATATTTGAATAGGCCGGTCTTCTCGCTCTCTCTCTCACTCTCTCTCACTCCATCTCTCACTCTCTCCCTCACTCCCTCACTCTCTCTTTCTCCTGACCACATACCTTGCGATGTATCAGTCCTGCTCCATACAATCGCCGCGCCAAATGTCCATGGACCGCACACAGTAACAGCAGGGATCGCTATCTATTTTTATAGCGTCTTTATTAGTTTCTAATCGATTAAAGTTATAAAATACTTTGTTAAATTTTGACACTTCGAGATTTTTACCTTTTTTGCTTTTGTGGTCATTTTGCATTTTTCACTCAAAAGTCAAAATTCTTCAACGTTTTGTGCTATTTTTTATATCATTTTTATATTTTAAAGCTGTGTAAAATGCTTTAAAAATGGTTTCTATTATGGCCCCGTAGAGAACACGGGGAAAAATTGGGTTCCCCGCTAAAAATCCCCCCTCCCGCTAACAGTCCAGAACTAAACCTACCTGCCACGTCAACGCGTTGATCATTTGGCGTTGCATTTTTCGGGTCTTCTCACACATATGATGCCCACCCAAAAGGTGGTAGCTGTGGATGACAGCACACATGCCCTGTATTTAAAGAAATTCAGTCTTAAGAGCTATGGCATTTTAGAGAAGAGCAAAATTGACAACAGGGGCAGGGGGGAGAGCGAGAGAGCGAGAGAGAGAGAGAGAGAGAGAGAGAGAGAGAGCGAGAGAGAGAGAGAGCGAGAGAGAGACAGAGAGCGAGAGAGATACTTCAAAAATCACCTTTCAAAAATCAACGTTTCCATTTCAATAAGGTGGTTTTTGAATGGGTACTCACGAGAACAAAATGACCGAAGCATGCAAAGCATATGGTCAGGCAGACCATCGTTTGAACGCTTGTTGGCCACAGCGAAAAATCGTGGCTTCCATCGCCAACCCACAGGTCGGGCACCGTGCGAAGGTAGCCGTGGTTGGGGAACTCCTACAAGAATCGAGGCCTCGTCAATCAGGAAATGTTTCCGTCAAACCGTTCCGTCACTACTCCAAATTACCGGATTGCCACTGATATTCTATTCGTTCTATTTTATTCATTTGGCCGTCTATCCGACCCACACCCATAAAAACTATGTGCATTTTCTAAACAAGCGGTGCGGGGCTCTATTTTTTTAATAGCGGGGCGGGGCGGGGCTTCATATAATAGCGGGACTCTATTTTTCCATTCGCCCCGCGAAAGAGGGTTGTATTATAGCCGGCAAATCATGTTCCAATTCGAATTTCTCGACTTCCTGACCCAGTCCCACCTCACCTCCAAAATCTTCAGCAAGACCGGGCTGTTGACGTCGTTTTGGCTGACCTTCCCCTGGCGGATCTCATAAATTAACGCGACGCAACATATCGCCATTGGTATACCGAGGGAGATAACGTAAGTCGAAGGCGCAAACCTGAAAATTTGGATATGTCTCGGACGACTTTTTTCAAAGAGCCAAACCCCTTTAAAATTTTCCAGATCAAAATAACGGACTTAGAAGTTTGAAATTTTTCTTGCTGCGTTTGTTTGATTTTGTTTAAGTTTAAAAATTTCGTAGGCCGGTATTTGAAATTTGCATCGAATCTGTGAATCTTTTAATTCGGCCCATTAACAGCCAAACGTGCGTTTTTGGATGACTGGCATTTCAAATTTATCGCTTCGGCTTTCCCGCAGGCGTACGCACTTGTCAGCCGGAGCCCCTTCCGCTAGCTTACCGAAGCGAATGGTTGGCGTGAAGGAGCTGCCGATGTCGATAGAAGACGCAAGCCGCCGTCGATGCGGCCACTGACGCGATGAGGAAGGCGCCGCATTGCTGAAAGCACGCGTTCATACACGGCATATGTTGACGTCTACTTGCGCAGAAAAACTAACATTCGATAAACCTTCAAATTTTAAAACTAACATTCTACTTTTGCTGCGGACGTTTAGTTTAAAAGGGATTTTGGGTGCAAATTAAGCTTAAAAAACGCAAAAATTCGGACTCTGACTCACTATTCCCTGCTTGGTTTTATGGCTCCCAGCGGCCAGTGGCCACTTCTTTTGCTTTTTGCATAACAAAACTAATTTTTTCATTAAAAAGCTTGTTTTGACCCTTAAGATGCTTGTCCAGCCAATGTCTAGCCAATTTGGCGTTGAAATTGATGAAGAACATCGACAACGATAACGATACTTTGATTTTTGTGAAAAAACCTATCGGAATTGCCGTATAACTTTAAAAATAAAAAAATCCGCAGCAAATTTGGAAACGGATTCGGGATCAGCGAAAAAAATTCTGCACAAGATGCAGTTGGTCCCGAATCGAAACTCTCACCTGACAAGGGAAGGGCACGTGGACGAAGTGGAATTTCGCAAAACCCGCCCGGCTACCCCCGGGTAATCGACTATGGAGAACACGATGCCGTTTTCCGATTTTCCTGCGGAGGCCTGTGGATCGAGATACAGCACTTCCGGAAAATGATGATTTGCATGCGAAAAATTAGAATCCGGGGGAAGCTTTATTACGCTCGCTCATCAGTATGGAATCACCGGTCGAATGGTCGATTGCTAAGCAACTAGCTTGATAGGATACTGACGAGGGTACGGATCCTCTCATGATTTTTTCGTTGTGCTTTTTGACAGGAACTTTTTGCACAATTCCAGAATTTCCTTGACTTCGACAAAATTTTTTTAGAGTGATGAATATCATAGATTTAGCTATCCCACCAAAAAAAAATTGAAATTTAAAAATATTCGCGAGAATGGGCAGCCATCCTCCCATCAGGCAAAAGTTTCCTAAAGTTTGTGAAAGTATTTTAGATTTCGTTACCCTGCAATAACGTACGTATTAATTAAAAATTTAGAGTTATCGCGGCAAAAATAGCAATGAAACCTTGTTCGAAAACCACTGGTGAAAAAGCAAAACGAAAAAACCATGAGAGGACCCGTACCCTCGTCAGTATCCTATCAAGCTAGTTGCTTAGCAATCGACCATTCGACCGGTGATTCCATACTGATGAGCGAGCGTGATAAAGCTTCGCCCGGATTCTAATTTTTCGCATCCAAATCATCATTTTCCGGAAGTGCTGTACCTCGATCCACAGGCCTCCGCAGGAAAATCGGACAACGGCATCGTGTTCTCCATAGTCGATTACCCGGGGGTAGCCGCGAGGGTTTTGCGAAATTCCACTTCGTCCACGTGCCCTTCCCTTGTGAGTGAAAACACTTTACACAACAAAATATCTTACAAAGAGGCCCCGCGGATCGGCATGTCGCAACAAAAACCCATGGGGACGAAAAGCCAACGGCGGAAAGAAAAGCTCAGGCTCTATGGCATGGATGAACAGCTCGAAGTTCGTCGAGCACATCTGGAATTTTCCGAAACTCTGGCCATGCAACCTGCCATTTTAACCATGATAGCGGAAGCGCCCATACCGACCTGATATACAAATAGCCCCCATTTATAATTTCGCATCGTCGCCGGTGACGCCGCGTAGATGATCCACAACGTCGACACGTTTACAAAAATGCCAATAACAGCAAGACTCGTCATGCAGCCGATGTATACTACTGGTTCCTCATAGGTAATCATCGATATCTGCCGTGAAAATGGGCAACAATTGGCCAGGCATGAACTTGGAAGGGTCTGGCTGATTGCTGGCAGGTGGCCTTTCCGTTACCGTCAGATTTCGGCACCGCTTTCCATTGTTTTTCAATTTATCTGCATTTTCATGGCCGATCTCAGTTTAAGCAGGTGTTTCTGGGGTTGAAGAAACCATCGGGCATCTGATCTCAATTAGAGAAACCTAGTCGTTTTTGGGTCAAACATCGTTTTATCAATTTTTCGGGATCATAAAATTTATTCAGTCGAATTATGTGCATATAAAATCTACCCGGTTTATATAAAATGAGTAAATACAAGTCAATGAGCCTGTAAATCGGATCGATGTCGTGAGGTCAGTTCCGTAATATTAAAGGCAAAATGGGTGGAAAGACAGAAAATCAAATACCCTGTAGATGAAAAATGACAAAGACAAAGGTATAGGACGTAACAATCGTAGTGAACGCCGAAAGCGTACGAAAACGTACGAAAACGTGGAGCAAGCTACGGATGAATTGCAAAAAATCACAATAGGAATGAAAAAAAAACATAAAAAGGTTTAGCATTTCCGGTAGGCCGTTTCAAGGATTTTCCCGTCCAACATTTGGTTGTGCCAGCCGGCGTGGAACTGCAAAAAATACAGTAATCGGCTTCAATTTTGGATACCTTGACCAAACAATTGTAATTCTGTAAATTATCATAAAAATTCTCACCTCTTTGGCGACATTTTGATGCAAAAAGTAGATGAGGGCGCTGATGCGATCGTCGTAGGGATCGTAGCGGAGCACAATCTGAGGTCTGGAAACACGTAGTTGGCCTTGCGATCCAAATATTAAAAATTATGGTACCGAATTTCGTCATGCGGAAAGATGAAGATTCTGAGATTTCACGATGTCGTGCTTTCTGATTGTCGAAGTCCCAAATGCCATAGCAAAAATGCAGACATTACGAATACCCAAATTCTACGATTTCCACTTTCTGGATTTGGAATTTTGTATTTCGAAATTATGGAATTTTGACATGGTGCAAATTTGGCCTTATAAAATTTCTAGATTATTGACTAAAAAAACGATAGAACCCACTCTGTATGGTCGAACTCAATCTCGTCCTCACGGATTCGGAGGCGCTCGGCCACGGCTTGAGTGTCATAGTTGCCGGGCAGGCGGTGCACCCAGATGGCTTTCGTGTCGTAGACTGTAAATTCAATAAGGTTTTGAAATTAATTTATTATATCTAATTTTCTTGTCTAGTTTATTAATCTGGGTTCAAAAGCTCGAAAAAAGTTTCGCTAATGGAAATATGCATGCGCAAATAGAAAAATAGACTACCCAAGGCGGCGATGATAAGCAAAAAGCGAAAAATGCTGAGTCCAAAATAAAAACAGATTAAGGTATAATAAAATGATACCGGGTTGAAACAACATTAGCTGATTTTGGAGTAAAGACAAAAGCCTTTTCTGACCTCTCAATGCTTATGGAAACTATGTAGAACTACCATGCTTTACATACCTTAAAAAATGGCTTTGGATTCAAATCAAAGCCTCAAAAAACCTCGCTAATTACCTTAAAACCCGGCTAAATACTTATTAAAGTACGGATTTTCCCCCACCAGACTTTAATGGAAATTTTTGAGATCTCACTATACTTTTCACCTACCAGGTTGTGGCTGCGGTAGACTATCCGCGCTGGTGTGCCTCGACTCAAAGTAGCCCTCATCCTCCTGCTTTCGTTGTTGGTAGATCAGACCTGGTGGCCCGGCGCTAGATTCCGAATCTCTCCTCCGAACCTCTCGATCTTCTTCCCGATTTTGCCGCCTCGCGGCGTGCTCAAATCCGGGCGGGGCTGGGATCGAGCTTTGGGTCGAGTTTGATTCCCTTCGATCTCTGTGTTCGGAATAGTGTTGCGTCGGTTCCGGGCCCCAGGTCTCGAGGGATTCGGGTACAACGTCATGCTCGAGACGTTCAGGGTAATGACGCATAGGTTCCTGGACACCTTCTCCTCGAGCTCGGGGTTGAACGCCCTGGAGTCGCGGTTCTGGACCTCGTTGCGTAGGTTCAAGTACTCGTATCTCTAGGGATTGGGGTACAACAACATGATCGAGACGTTCAGGGCCTCGTTGCGCAGCCTCCCGCCGCGGAACCTCACGCTCCCGACCCAGTGACGCCGGATCTGCAATTTTTGGATGAGCTTCGTCAGTTTTTGGGGATAAGCCAGGGGGTGACATTGCCAGGTTCTCCTTTTTTAACTCAAGCTTTAGCCCGTTTAGTTGCTCCTTCAGCTTGTTAGTAGGCTTCGCTAGCTCTTGAGCTTTCAGAATTCCCGTTTCCGTGGAATTCGGGACCTTTTCAAGTTGGGGATCCTGGCGGAGGAGCTGCTCCTTTAGGACGGAGCCCAGATTCTTCGGCTTTTCGAGCTCAATTTTCTTAGGTTCCGGTTTATCCTTGCCAAGCTCTTTCTTTAGCCGTTCCTGCTGAGCCTTCAGCACCTCGGCAGCCAGCTGCTTTGGGAGTCCGGGCGGGTTGGGGGTATTCTTGGGGTTGGGCCGGGGGGATGAGGCCAAATTGGCCATTACTTTGCCTTTGAGGTCTTCCATGATTTGCTGCCGAAAGTTGGGGTTCGTGGCGGTGACTGGAAAGTTCGGAATTGAGCCTGGGGGTCCGAAGCAGGGTGGCCCAGGGAAGAAGCCAAGCGGGATCTGAGTATCATAGGGGAACCCTGGGACCGGAAGCCTCCGAGGTGGTAGTCGCATTAATGGGATGGGTGGGAAAGGGGGAGGAAACGGAAATGGGGGTAAAAAGTGGTTAGGTGGAGGTCTCGAAAAATTGTTTAGCATCTCCGAAAGTTTTGGGATAGGTTTTGGGGCTTGGGCATGCTTTGTGGGGGAAGCATGCTTAGCAGACGAAGTAGGTTTAGGAGAACAAGCAGCCTCAGTCGATAAAGTAGGCTTATCAGAAGAAGCAGGCTTAGCAGATGAAGCAGGCGTCGCAGACGAATCAGGCTTATCGAGATTGCTGACAGGACCAGCCGAACAAGCAGGCTTAGCAGAAATAAAAGTAGGCTTAGAGCAAGGAATAGCCGGATTAGCCGGATTAGCCAAATTGTTAGAAATATTAGAATTCCTAACCGGCAAAGCATTAGCACGTAGCGGCCGAATCGTGCTCAGCGCGAACCCACTTTTTCTGGAAGCGACGTTCGGGACGATGACGGGGCGGTTGCGGGAGGGGACTGAAAAACGTTGTTTAGACGGCATTCAAGGTATAATATTTAAATTCATCTATATATTAACTTAAAACTCACATGGATCACTCGGGTCGAGATCGGGCTTCGAGATCGCGGCGTGGATTTCCGGAAATAAGTCGAGAATTTGCTTTTTGGGCATTCTAAAATGGGCCATTAGTTTTCATACATTAACTAAGTCGTGTTTTAAAGTAAATTCCATTAAAATGCTTACCCCAGAGAAACATGAACTGGAACGCCTGTGTTGAACCGGTCGGTGTCGTGGTAGAGGCGCACGATCTGAAGTTTTGGGATTTGGTTGGAGCAGAGAGACAGAGAGAGAGAGAGAGAGAGAGAGAGAGAGAGGGGGGAGAGAGAGAAGAGAGAGAGAGAGAGAGAGAGAGAGAGAGAGAGAGCGAGAGAGCGATAACGAGACGATGATAGAGAAAACAGCCGAATCCCGGACGATAGAACGTTTCTAAAAAACCTACCTCTCGTGCAATATATCTTGTTTCATAGTGCAGCACCGCCCAGCCGCAAAAGTCCCAGGTCATATTGGACAGGTATCGAATCCTTAAAATGGGTTTTTTTTGTGCTCGAATACCGATAGCGCCATTTTGCTGCCTTGCAAAAATCTACTAAATATTCAAAGCTTGCCCAAAAACCAACCGCTTGTGAAACTTTCCAGCGACCGGCTTGTGCACCACGCCACCAATCTCTGCCTCAAACATCTGTGGTATGTCTTTCCCCATCAGCTCGCTGTAGATGCGCCGAACGTGGACGAGGCAGCCCTGCTCGCGGATGAATAATTGAAAGTCTTCGTCGGATGTGAACACCGGTTCATCTTCCTTAAAAAAATGTTAGTTGACATCCGGCGGGTCCCAAAAAATTGCCCCCCTATAGCCACCGGAGCAGCGACCGGTTTTGACGATTTAGGTATCTATTGAATGCTCTCGGAAAAGCGAGAAAACAGGCATCTTTCGTTGGTCAATATCGACAATTTAATTCATGAATGTTCAGACCAAATCCTTCAAAAACCGCACGTTAATTGATAAACTGAAGCTAAAGGACGATGTTGATTTAGTGATTTATGAGATAACAATCGAGGGCTAAATGATTTTGGAAAGGAAAAAGCGCTTCTTTTCCCGCCATTTTGGGGGCTTTCCAATGGTGTAAAAATCATCCATATCCGATATTTCTCCGAACAGCTAGGAGGGTCGATTTTTTGGAACACCCTATACGCTTTTATTGTTTTAAGGTTTAATATATGATTGCACAAGGCGGTGTATAGACTTCAAACAACTACTTAAGGTGTATTTACTATGTTTCTCTATCAATACCCACTTCCTTCGGTGGTTTTCCCTGAGCCAATTCGTCTTCCTGAGCATCTTTCGGCTTCGTCGCCCACTAAAATGTTTGTTGCAGCTAACATTTTTTTGCTTTTTTTGGCTGTATATTCTTCTGTTTTCTGTTTCTGTACCACAAAATCGATGCGTGGACGTAGTTAATGCGTAGTGCGTCTTCGCTAACAGCAAAGCTACTTACCTTCGGCGGATCAGCTTGCCACCGACTTTGAACTTTTAGCAACGTCCTCTGACGCGCCATCTCCTGAAAATGCCGTTAATCTATAATAATTTCAACGTCTTGTAATAAGACAAGTAAGTAATAATTACAAAAATGAATTTATATTGAGACTTACGCTATCTTCCTCTGCCGTCGAGCTGTGTTGGCGTTGATCACGTTTCGCCGGCTACAAACAGGGAACTTCGTTTAAAATTTTAATAGGACTATTTTTCGTCTCTATCTTCTATTAATTAAGAAAGTAGATAATTAAATTATGTCGTTGAAAATGATACTTCGCAAAACGCACCGTTTCCGGTACTGACGTGGAGGGTTCAGACGAGTAGAATTCCTTGGTTTCGGGCACGTTTTTAATCGCATCGAGGGTTGCCTCCTGTAAATTATTAAATTAATGAATCAGTTTCATATTGCTTTTTAACGCTGAAGTCAGCATAGAAGACTTTTGTTACCTCTTTCTCGTGATTTCGCGGCCTGCACTCTTTATCCGGGGAGAAATATCGCTCGGATTCCTGCAAAAAATCAATCACTTATTAATTCAACAGATCTGCTTACCTGCTCCGACAGAATTGACTGATCTGGGGTGTGAAAATTATCTTCTTCCTCCTGAAACGAAAAATTTAGAGCCTGAACTCGCTTCGTTCTAAAAAGGGTTCAAAAACCAACACTTCTCAAGCTTGTGGAGCGGATGGAAATAGCGGGGGTGGCAATGTTTTTCGTCGAGCTGTTTTCCTGGAAAAAAAACTTATAAGCCGAGAGCGAGAGAGCGATAGAGAGAGAGTGAGAAAGAGAGATGGAGAGAGAGAGAGAGAGAGAGAGAAAGTGAGGGAGAAGAGAGGGACAGCAAGACCATGATAACCCACCTCCTCGGAGCGATCTGACGATGTAGATGCGGCTTCTATATCTTCCTGTTTGTCCAGCCCGGAATTCTGAAAATTATCACCTTTTTATGGTTTCTTGCTTTTTGAATCAACTTTACAGCGCTAGTATCATATATAAAAACTGACCTTTTCCACAAGGCCGCGAACAACATCCTCCACTATGTAGTCATCGTCTGATTCCTATAAAAAGTTTACCGTCTGATTTTACGGCTGTTTTTAGGTACGGAAATTCAAATCACGGCTTACTTGTTCCGGTGCGTTCCGATTATTCCATAGTTGTTCGAGGTCAACACGCATTATCTTTTTCATGGAGAATGAGAACGCGTTTCTAAGCTACAGTACGCCACCTGAAAATGTCTTTCGTTATTTGGAGCTGTTGGCAACATTTGAGGCTCAGATGAGAAACGTAAAGGAGCAAATCTGAATAAATGAAGTGGAGCGCGGCCTTGAAAGGGTGCAGATCACGGTCACAGACCATGGAAATTAGTCTCGTAAAATTGGGAGAGGCGCCGTTGGCGTTTTAGAGACGGTTCTTGAATGAGAGAGCGCAAAAGAGAGAGAGAGAGAGAGAGAGAGAGAGGGTGAGAGAGAGAGAGGGGGAGAGAGCGCGAGAGCGCGAGAGAGAGAGAGCGAGGGAGAGAGGCAGCGAGAGAGAGAGAGAGAGGGCGGGGGAGAGGCAGCGAGCGAGAGAGAGAGAAAGAGAAAGAGAAAGATAAAACTTGAAAAAGATAAAGTTAGGGTGTCTGACCAAAACTATTCCGTCAGCAAAACCTCAAACAAATAGGGTTAGGAAAAGCTAGAAAGCGGAATTCACGGTTATAAAGCGTAACTTCCACAATTGATATTTGAAGCCAAAGAACCGCGTGCAGGTTGACCGAAATTAAATCTGAAAGCCTAAAATTTGAAAAGATCCCTGCAAAAAAAGGAGTAGGGATGTGGTGCAAAGCTAACATTTTATAAAGTTTAAAAAATTTTTGGACCTTTTCTGGAATTGAAGCATTTTATGGAAGTGAACGGTAATGAAATATACCCCCGAAAAACCTATTGAAAGCGGCAATAGTGTTTTTAAGGCGAAAGGGCTGATAATTAAGAAATTAACGTGATTAACCAAAACTCTAGAAGACTGTTCAAGCTCAAGCGGCGACGTATAGTGTAAAGAACGTACGCTTTGTGGATAGGGAAACGGATTGTTAAAGGGTATTCAGTACGCAACAATACACCAGGCGACACCGAGCGCCGGCGGGCAAGGCAAATCGCAATTTCCACCCGCTGTGCGAGTGAGTGTGCAGTGGCCGGGGCGGGATGTAAGAAGCGGAAGAGAGGCGAAAGGGGATGGGAGGAGAAGCAAAAAGAGGAGCGCTCGACTGGGCGTGCTGGGGCTCCTTCTGCCTTTTTTGCTCCAGATCTCTATTTCTCCAGTGCCTCGCGTGCCGCTAGCAAAAACTATTGGCGTCCCATCGGGGTGCCTGCACTTTTTACGCATCAAACGATGTGCCTTCGCAACATACAGGTTATAGGGTTAACATATGCGGAAATTTCAGATTTTACACACGAAAATTGTTTAGAATAAGAATAAAAAGAGGGTCAATAAAATTGTAAGATATATTACCTCGACTATCTTGTTGAAATTGCCCAAAAAACAGCTTTTTACGTATGAAAATTTTTGAAACTGTATACGTTTTACGGTTAAAAATTTTTTTTAATTTGCTAATTTATTCTTATATTTAATGTTTTTAACTACCCAAAACGCACACCAGAACAAACTATATAATCCAATTAATGCGGAAAAATAAGGAAAACGATAAATCTGTAGAACTGACACAGGAAAACGAAGCACACAAGCGACTCAATTCAAGGAATTTCCAGAAATCTGCCATCAAAAAGTCGGCTTATCAAAACAAGCAGCTGCTTGCCGCGGGCTCTTTGAGTCTGAAAGCCCAGACACGGAGAGATACGAACTCAACTTTTGATAAAACATTTTTTACCCCGACCCGGCGTCTTAGGCCTTACTTGGAGCGCGCACGGGGGATCGGGAGGGACTGGGCTAGGCCACGCCCCCTTTTGGTCCCCAAAATGTATGGGAAAAAGCTTTCTAAAGGCTATAACTTTTTTTCGAAAAATAATTAGAAATTTTCCGCCTGGCGATCGATAGAGAATACTATAAGGAACATTTTAGTCAAAGAATTTGGGCGATCGCCGGGAAAAATAAGGACTTGAAACGTTTTGAAGCAAAAATCAAGATGATTTTCTGATTCGGCCTCCGGGCCGCCCCATCTGTTTAATTTTCTACCTGGAATTCGCTAAAGATTTGTTGTTGGTGCCTTTCAGAAACTTGTGCAAAAAAAGCAAAACGGTGTCGCGTCTTTATGCGAGGGGAGGAATCGAACCTGGACCCCGCGCCTGTCACTCCGACCGCCGCCTTAGACCATTAGGCCATGCCCGTCCCCACACCCCGTGCGCGCTCTAAGACACCGTGCCGAGGTTACGAGCCTTAGATGCCTGTTAATGCACTGGAAATTTGATAACCATCCAGATAAGAGAAAACTGCATATAAAAATTCAAAAAAGTAAAGTAGAGATCATGAAAAACCCAGACCTGGAGGCTTTGATGGCCCCGAGGTCCGGAGGGGAGGGATTAAGAAAATCAGCTAATACCCTCCCAATAGCCCCCACAGCTGCCCGTTTAGGACCGCGCTAGAGAGGATTTGGACATGGCGCTAGATGATTTTAAAGGGGCGACCGTGGACATCATGGAACATGAAAAGCCGGGGAAGCACTTTTGCATAGGTGTTCGAGATCGAAACAACGATAGGAGAGGCGAAAGGAAAATTAAGAGGTGGTTTTTTGTGCGAAGGTGAGAGATGCATAGAGAAAGCGACAGAGAGCAAGAGAGAGCGAGAACGAGTAAGTGAGAGAGAGAGAGAGAGGAGAGAGAGAGAGAGAGAGAGAGAGAGAAAGTGAGAGACAGGGGGTGACTAGAAGATTATACTAGTGTCTAAAATAGTATTATTTTAAGCCGACAGCACTGCATGGCAAAAAATAGCGATGCGTTCTCAAGCATCTGACCGGATAATCCGGGGTTCCTCCATACTAGCATCGCGACTTGCACAATCATTTTTGTTGTTTTGCCGTTGTAGCAACAATTTTATTTCTCTATTAACTACTTAAGCGTAATTCCGTCTTTTATCTAAGGCTCGAAATCACTAAAATTCAGAAAATCCGTTAAATTCGCTTACAATTGCGCTAAATTGCCGTCATTGTCAAAACGCCACAAAACTAAACCTTCCCTGAAAATACCGGCTTACGAGCGCCGAAAACAAAAATTTTGCGAAAAAATATTTACAGTCACCACGAGTCCTCGTTGAAATGCGCACTTTGCGAAAAGCGTGCGAACCGTAAGATCGTCCGCCGTAGATAAGCGGCTCCGCGTTTTGGTGAAGCGGGTTGAATAAGGGGATGGAGACGGCTTTGAGACAAATTTGGACAGGAATCGACAGCTAGTATGAGGCTGTCCGGGCCATTTTTTGCATTTTCGGTGTTCTTGATGTTTGCATACGTGTGGTGGGACAGCAAAAACGATACTTCTATGCAGTGCGGGGTCACGAACACGTTGGCGAGTAGGAAAACCGGAAGTGATTAATGAGGACTCAAGCAACATATAGCTTCCAGGCAAAAGAGATAAGAAGCTAGAGGGGGAGAGATAGAGAGCGAGATAAAGAGCGAGATAGAGTGAGAGAGAGGCGGGAGAGGGAAATAGCGAGAGACAGTGAGCGAGTGAGAGAGATAGAGTCAGAGCGATACAGAGAGACATACAGAGCATACAGATTTCCAGAGCAATGGAGAGGGAGAGAGAGCAAAAGCCGGCGATATCAATTTAAATATTTTGCAATCCTTGACCGATTTTCAACCCCTAACTCTAATACAAACGCTTTCTGAAGGCAAGCTAGCAGAGATTTTGACGGAATCACCATAAGGTTTGGGCAATTTACATAAAGTTACGAAGAACTTATGCCGCCAGAGAGTGCATGTGTTAGAGAAAGAAAGAGCGAAAGAGAGTGAGAGAGAAAGAGTGAAAGAGTGAAAGAGAGAGCGAGAGAGAGAACCAGAGAGAAGATAGCAAAAAGAAAGAGACGAAGACCCCGCCGGTGAAACGTCGCACAAAACATCCTCGCCGGCCCCTGGTGAATACCGTAAATAGGCGCCCTCAGAAAGGCCTGTATGACGACTAAACGGCCACACAAAGGCCGCCCAAAAAGGTTACGAACACGGCCCAAGAACGTGGGTACGAAAAAAAGCGTTGAGGGGCGGATGGTAGATTGGAAACTGGAACGAAATAGGGTGGTCGTGCAAAGAGGCCGCCGGGCATGGTGGCTGCCCACAGCGATGTGTGACATCTGCTGTGCCCGGGGAGGGAATGTTGCACGCCCCCGGCCAAGGTCGCAATTACGGTGTGAACAGCCGAAAGGGGACTATACCGTCAGGGTGAATGAAAATTGGTGGGGTTCGTGTCGAATGGAACTGTCCATTGTCCTGGGAGAGAGAGCGCGAGAGCGAGAGAGCGAGAGAGAGTGAGAGAGAAATCTGGAGAGATTGGTTTAGACACTTTGCAGACCTTGATCAACTTGTCAGCGCCTAGCCATAATAATAAGGCCTTCTGAAGGCAAGCTAGCAGAGATCTTGGCGGAAATACGCCCGTGAAATGTGTACCTAAAAAATACGCGGCGAGAGAGAGAGAGAGAGCGTGAGTGTGATAGAGAGATTATCCAAGATTTGCGAAGACAAATACTAGTTTCAACTACTAATACTAGTTTTTCAGCAACTGGGTGTCGAATTACATTACGGTGCTTATAACACTTTGTTACACCAAAGCGTCTAATCACGATTACGATTTTTTTCGGGAAGCTGCCTAGTGTAACAAACAGATCGGCGTTTCCGGTCCGGCTCGAATCTTTACACTGCGTATACCAGGAAAAGTACTATTCGAAGAACGATAGGTATCAACCAAAAAAAAACCAAAAAAGATACTTTTGCGTCGAAAAAACGTTTTCCACATGGATCTTTGCTTGCTTGCGTCATAAACTCGAACCGATCCGCCTAAATTTGGCACCAATTGTTTATTAATTGCCCGACCATCGCCGGCTTTGATCTGGGATCAATTTCCGAAGGGCCCCGTGCTAAATGGCACCCACCGGGCGGGCGGCTTTGAGTATGGTGTGGCGTTGGTGCCACATTTGTCACCCCCAACCGGACCCCCCCCCAAACAAAGGTGCGGATGTAATAGAAAATTGCATCCACGATTGGGGCAGTTTGGGGACGGGCAATTCTGTTGAATTAATTTTTTAGTCAGAATTTTTGATGTTTAGTCTATTTAAGAACTAAAGTTTAGGAAGCTTTGTTAATTTCCGGGGTTTCCAATGAAATTTGCAAGTTTGATTTCATGGTCTTCCATTTTTTATTGTTTTCTAGCACACATTTTAGAACCCTGCAAATTATGCCTTCACAACCCCTTTAGAATCAGGGAAAACGACGAAACCCAAAATAATTTTTTAGCTGATACAGAGGCCACGGATTTGAAAAGCCTTTGAATATATGAAGTTGGGCAGGGATTTCGTGGAAGGGAGGAGCGCCCGTAGCCAGCCAAGTGTGTTTATGCAAATGGCAGGTCCGGCACTCGTCCCACCCCCATAAAAAAGTAAGGTGACAGGACGGAAGGCGTTGCTTGACATAAATCAACCATCATCTACTTGGGCCCGGGGGTCAGCAGCTGGCCACGGGTTTTGAGGAGTTGGGGATCATTTAGGTATCCGGATGTTATACAGCTAGCGTACGCATTTCCTAGAAACGTAAAAAAATTTGGGATTATGCTGCTCAATTCTCGTTTTTATGGGATTTTTTTCGGGTAAAAAACACAAAAATCCTATAGAGGCTTACGAATTTCCTTGGATGAAAAAAGCAGAGTTTTTATACGAAAAAAATTAGACTCATAATGAGAAAGTTTACAATAAAAGTGTCAATTTCCAAGCATTAATAATTAAATCAGCGAGGATTTCCATATTATTCCCCAGCTAAAAACTGCGAAATCAATTGTAGGTTGAATGCGAAATTCGCATTATAAACATGGTACTACTGCACCATATTTGCATAATTGGCCAGAAATAAGCCTCAAAATTCGAAATGATGTGATAATGGCCATGTCAAACAAGACTTTTCACCCACTCGTTGCAAATATCACTGCAAAACACGTCTGCCAATTTCCGGCCTGAAATTAGTGATTTCCGGGCAGCCGCGGGGCTACCAAACCTGAGGCTAACCTAGTACACTGGAAATTGCAGCTAAATTGTACAATTCGAAGAGAGAAATTTGCACTTTTGGAGTCGAGATCCGTCTCAGCAAAACGCAAGGCTGTAGAATTTTTGCAAAAATCTTGAAGGAAACAGAGAATAAAAAGGACCATGTAACAGATAGACTATTGTTAATGCTGGAACGCCATTCATTAATCCGATTACGCCAGGATAGGTCAAGTGTGCGGCACGTTTGACCTGCGACATCACGATTTCTAGTCTCCATCCGATTTCTAATCAACCATAAATAAAAAAAATAGCAAACTAGAGCTCCAAATCAATAAAAAGTGTATTGCCGACATCAATAAAATCCGGCCATTCCCGGTGCGTGGGCAGACAAAATAAAGTCCCCGGGCTAGCGGGGCGATTCGGAGAAGCTAAAAATAGCTGGTGTTAGTCCCGTTCTTGTTGAATTTCAATTCTCTCGCTCTCGTCGCCAGCTGACCTTATGTAAGGCATGGATCAAAATCTGCACTGCCAGTCACTCCTTGCCTCCAATCGCGTGTGGTAGGGAGGTGTCAAAATTTGGCTCATGTTATGTAGGTGTGAAATGGGTGGGCGTTGCAATTTCTATAGCCAAACCTGTTTCCAGACAAGGATGCTCTAGATCTCTATAAATCTCTAGCAAAGGGTGAAGTGAGACAAGCGCGGACATTAATAGCAGCCACTTAGCCGGGATTGCGGTTACGCTAGAACAGTCTGGAAAAGTGCGCATCGCCAGACAGGCGACGTTACGCGAGAAAATTTGGGACATGCACCGTTAAAATAAACAAAGCAGCCGGGGCCAAAATAAACAAAAACAGTCCTGAAACACGTGCGGACAGATAGCAACAACATAAAAACTAACTACATAACAACTACAGCACAAATTAAATCGAAATTTTAAAGTAGTATACTGCAAATAATATACTAAACTGGACTATGCTAGAACATACACGAAATTTTGCTAAAAATGAAAACTCGTCGAGTAATAATGTCAGTAAGCGGAAGCACGAACTTCCCAAGCACCTGTCAAAATTTTCTTATCTTTTTGGCGCGAATTGACAGCCAAGACGGCGATCACCGCCCTTTCTCAGCTTTCGCGAACGTAAACCATATTTTTTTTTGCATCTTGTTAGTATGGCTATCACCGCAATTCTGATTAGTTGCGCTCTTTATAAAATATTTATTGGGCTAATTGGGCCCGTAATTTTCTTAAAACAAACACTTCCACACACGTGTTTATTGCCATTTTGCCAGACGCACTAAGATAAAGCACGAAATGGTATCACAGAGAGAAAGAGGTGCGTAATCTTGGCAGTAAAAAAACACAAAATAAGGGACGTAGAGCAAAAAATAAGTAGGCTATTCTTCTACAGATGGTAGCTGACCTGCAGCTTGCCCCATTTGTAGGTCCTGCCTTGGAGACGGTTGAAAACCTAGCGACATAAAGAATATTTTTAAGGATTAGCGACAATACCTTTTCGGCGATTATCGGCGTGTTCATGTACACAAGGTGGTAGCCGGGGTACTTTTCGATGCGGGGTCTAAAAATTAGGTTGATTAAGGATAAAGATACTCACTTTCCATCCTTCTTCTGGAAGAGCTGCGTGCTACCATCGACCAATTGAATAATTTCCTTGTCCGTAGCTTCATTGCCGAAACCGCGAATCGAGAGAACATTTGTGGCTTTTGGATCGGGGGTAGAAGATTTTGGAGGAGTCGGCGTAGATGTTGAAGCTTTTGAAGTGGCTTGGCTGGCGTTAGCCTAAAAAACGTAAACTATTACTATTTTCCGGCGAAAATAATGTGATTTTACAGCAAAAAAAAAACAATAACTCACCTGTTGTTCCCTTGGCACATAAGCTTTTTGGGTCGATGGCGCAGGAGCGGGTTTCTAGATAAAAGGTGTAATGTAACTTTTTGAAGATTATACCTTATCAAACTCGGGCTTTTTGATAGTTCCTAGCGGTTTCACTTTTTCGGCCGGTTTCGATTGATCGTTGAAGGGTTTCGGCACTTGCTGGTGCGACGCATTGGAATTTGAAGGGATCGACGATGAAGGGAGAGACTAAATATGCAAATACTTTCTTATTAAAGCCGCTTACCTTTAGTTCTGCTTCAACTTTTCGCTTCAGGATCTCCAAATCGAATTGAAGTTTCCTCCCTTCAACGTCGGAATCGTGGAAGCGGTTTTTTAACTAAAATCATAACGAAAATGTATATTTAATTGTTTACTACCTCTAGAGCGGCTTCCTCATTCGCCAGATACGCAACGCACGATTGGGTGTCGTCTGCGAGCAATCGCATGAACATATCAGGGCTAAAAATGTACATTTTAGCCGTAATCACCATCCACTCACCTTTCATCCCAATAAATCAAATGCTTCCCGCCGTCGAGCCACTTCTTGATCACGTCCTCTTGCGTGTCGTCCATCGGAATATTCGTAATTTTGACCCGGATTCGAGTGTACTAAATTACAGTTTTACTTCTATTTTTGAACATTACCGTCACGGCGCTTTCCCTCAACTCCAGGATCTCGCTCGTCAAGCGCAGATTCTTGCCTTCCAGCTAAAAGAATTTACAGGAAAATGTAGGCAAAACTACCCCCTTGATTTGCTGAAGATTGGCGGCAGCCATTTTCGTCTTAGCTTCGCGCAGTTCATTTGATTTTAGCTCTTCGCGCTGCAGTGCCTCGCGTAGATTTTTGATCTAAAACACGGTTTCAGGAAAAAGCTTCAAAACGTACCTCCACATCCTTTTGCTGGTTAGACTTCAAGCTGTTCTCCAGATGCTTGGCCTGCTCGGTTAGGCGTAACTCGAGCTTTTTCTTTTCTTCAGTTAGGTTTTTGATCTTCTCCTCAAATTCGGCTTTTTCAGCATTCCTTTGCTTTGTCATTGTTCCCTAAATAAGTATTTAATAAACAGTTTATCACAAAACAACCTGTCCTTTCCGCAACCCTTCAATTTGCGTGTTGAGCTCGTCATTTTCTTCGGTCAAAAGCTTCAGCTCGACCTCAAGCGCTTTCGTGTTCGCGCAAGTGGTGCAGGGAGCTGCTTGGGAAGTTGACATTGTAGGCGCAACGACTGCCGTTTTCTTCTAGGCTTTTTTTAGCATACTGAAAAAGGCTATACCACTTCCGGTTTTGGCACTTGACTCGTTGTCGGGGCTGAAGAAGGGCTGGTGGTTGCCTGAATTAAAAATTACGGGACAGAAATGGTAAATCTTACCTTGTTCGCATTCAGTGCGGTCGTCGCGAGCCAATTTTGTACTCGTTGCCGGTCGTCTAAAACAGGTTTGTGTGAAGAAAATTGAATTGAAAAACCCAAAGGTTAGACTGGCTTTGCTGCAACAAATCTACCAACCTTGTGAAGTCGACTTGACCGACTGAATTTGCTTCCCACAGTTCGCGCACCAGCCGCTGAAAAAGTGCAAATTTCAAAGAGTCGCTTATAAAACAACCCGTAAGCTTTCGGAAGGCACGTTCGACAAACAGGATGTCCGCATGTGGCCATGTACATATTTATACCGTCTGAAAAACGGTATTGACATCGAAAAGCGATCAAACGCACCCGCATCTACACTGCGACAAATGCTGCACCCAAGCCGGCGCCCATGCTGTTCGAATTTGAAAAACGGCGCAAAGGTCGCGCTCGCGGTTGGCTTCTGCGCAATTACTTATGTACCGAAAAAGAAGGAATCATTACCGAATTTTGTGCGGGCTTTTCTGGTGCAGGCGCAGCTTTCGGTGGGCCTGCAGCAGCTGTGGGCGTTGGTTTTGCGTTGCTCGTTGTAGCCGTGCTCTGTCTGCTTTGCCACTCTCTTAGCCGGCGAAGGTTCGCTAAAAAAACAATTGTTAAAAACGTTAAACAATTTGAATCACCATAATCAATAAGCCTGATCGTTTTCGTGGCATAGCAGTACGAGCAGTATCTGAAAATTAGGATTTCAAAAAGGCGGCGAAAGTGGTTATTTGAATAATTTTTCCGTCGAAAAATCGGCATGTTCCTGTAAACTACTTTGCAAATACAACTCTAAATACCTGGTTGACCCATTGCTACATGTATAGCAAATAGGGTGCCCACAGTCTAGCATATCGATGTGAAGCCCGGCTGAAACACAGTTCGGAAAGGTTGAAAATTTTTTACCGTTCGAAAAACAGCTCCCGCATCCTAATGGCTGTCCGTTGATTTCAAATTTGTAGGGGAGCGATTCGGCTGTTCTCGACTAAAATTTGTGTTTCAGAAAGATGTAATGAAAAATTAATGCTAACAAAAAATTACAGGTCTAGGCGGTGGCTGAGGCGGGGCCTGGGGAGCAGCCGGCGTTGATTCTGTGGCTCCCATTCTTCCGGTAGAAAAACCTAGAAAATAGCATAAAATCCATGAAAAATAAAGCAATTCGAAAAGATGGAATGACTTATCATGAGAGCCAAATTTCTAAAGCCTAAAAAAGAGCGTTGAGCCACGATCGACATCGGAAAAAATGCTATCGATCAAAAAGCGTTTACAGCTTGCAATGCATGCAATCAAAATGTTTCCTGAATTATGGGATGTTGAATAAAACTATGAAATAAAGACGATGAAACGGGTTGGCGCTAGAATTGCTTATGCGACTTATTTGCGGTGCTGTCTAAAGCGTGACCCGGGTGATACAGCGCGTAACCGGACCGCGCCAAATTATCGCGTTCAAAAATCATCACTGTGTTGCTGTCGGGGAGGAAAGAAAGTCGTGTTGCCTTGATTTTGAGAGGATTAAAAGGACTCTAGAAGCTCGCTAAATGGGGGCTACGCGACGCTACAATACACACCGGTTGATCCAGCCTAGGCGCTCGGAAACTTCAAAGCCTTGATGCAGCCATTTTTGAAGTTCCATTTTCTTCCGGTTTTGTCACATTCGATTCCGCGCATTCTGTCCTACAACTCTGCAATGCATCTTATGGAATTAGGACCTAAATAAAGAGTTATAAGCCATCAAACATTTCCTGGGTGTAGTCCCTGGATATTCAAGATTTTTACCAGTTTTGCCATGTATTAAATTCGTAATTATTGCATGTTATAAGAAATAAAAGTTATTTCTTGTAATTTCCCTGTTATAACAGGAACAATCCATGGTCGCGGCCGGTACCTTACCAAAAAATTTTGCACACGCAGACAGGGTTCAGGAGCGGAAACAAATTTCCTTAGAAAGCTTTGAAGTGGTATTTGCAGTTGCAGGCTGTTAGCGGGTCCCCGGTATATGTCGGCTACGCGGGGAGGGATTTACGCGGGGGGACGGACTGTTGGGGTCGAGCTAACTATTTTTTTTTGCGTTTCTTTTTGCTACAAACAAAACTCTTAGTATATTTTTCGACGCTCTGTCGAATGACACTAAAGAAATTTTGTAAAAATGTCGAAAATGTCGAAAATTTGATTTCCTTCTATATACTCCATGAAAACAACGTTTAATACTTGTTTTTGTTATAACTATTTTATATTACATTATTTTCAGCTAAAATTAAAACTCTTAGTATATTTTTGGATGCTCTATCGGATGGCATCTTTAAAATGTCGAAAAAAATAGCGCGAATATCGAAAAACAGCCGCTCAAACCGATTTTCAAATCTTATTTTTATATTTGCCATAACTTTTTTATATTACACTAATTTTAGCTAAAACAAAAACTCTTAGTATATTTTTCGATGCTCTATCGAACGCCGTTGCGAAAATTTCGAGAAAATAACGAAAACATCCAAAAAGGGCTGCCTGTCCCGTCCCCCCCCGCGTAGCCGACATATACCCGGGTCCCCTTTGAACCCCTCGGCCTCGTTGAATAAAACATGGTAATCGAGAAGTTTGCGGGGTAAAGGTTGACCCCCGAGCAGTGCTGCTTCCATTTCCCGAAAAACTGAATTTCACGGGCAATGCAATCGATTTTCTGCATCCTGTTCTTGCTCGTCGTGGCGATTGCGGTAGTTGAGGTGGTTACGGTAAAACGGAAATAGCCAACATGGCGATGTTTTGGATGCGTTTGAACGTTGTCATTTCATCGTAAACATTTCGAAGCTCGACAGCCATTACGGCGAAATAAATAAGGTAGACTTTTCGAAATGTCGGCATTCTGTATACGGGATTTTTTGATTTCACGGCACATTTGCTGATGCTAACCAAAATCCACATGTCGAAAATTCAAGATTAGCAAAATTCGACATTCCGATATTCCGATTGTTTTCGTATCTTTTTGGTTGTTTTATTCGAATGGCACTGGCTAATTAGGCGTTATTTCAGAGATGTTAGATACACTGGTGGACATAATTATAGCCTCAGTGAAAATTTTTCGAAAATCTCGATTTCTGGCGGTGTTGGTTGAAAGCGTTCTATAACGGAAACTAGCGGTATTCTATCACGATTTCATAACACAAACCCTTTTTGTGATTCTCTGGACAAAAATTTTTTTAGGAATATTATCCCAAAAAAGGCACTTTGAAAAAGGGACATAATTATAGCCTCACTTGGGTAACATTTAAATAAAAATTAAATAATCGCACAAATCAATAAGAAACGATTCCAATAATGTTTGGCTAAACCATTTCATGTAATTTGATGGGGGGAGATGCCTCTCCAAGCCAGAATACAGGCGGGCGATCGACTTTTTGCTTCACCGGATGCGAGGTGGAGACAATCCTCTGTTACGACGCCATACTCTTTTCTTCTGCTTAGATTTTGAATACCGGGAAGCTTTGAACATGGCCAATCACGTTACAGTCAATAAAATTACCCGATGACGCTAAAAAACCCGCTTTTAAGGGATTGGTCCGACCCTGGGGCCCATTTGGCTCGAAAAATTAAGGCTTCATCTTACTGTTAAATCGGATTCTGATCCTGATTTCGATTGGAAATGTGCTGAATTCCTCAGCGCAACGAGTCGCGCCAAAGCGGATGAACGCCACTGCGAAAATCGTGTTGAGTTCGCCCGTCACCGAAGATGACGGTTTTGAGGAAGATACGGTAGGCTTCGGGCCCCCCCAAAATTCTCCAGATCATTGTTTCCAATGGTTAGAGGCTCTCGCGTAGCCATCCGGAAAGGTCGCTTTGTAATGCGCAGAAAAAAAAACTGATTTGGCCGAAAAAAATTTCAAAGTGTTGCTGTGCCCGTTTGGAAGAAGAGTTCTTCACGAGCAGGAAGGAAATGATGCTTGATCTTGACTTCAGGAACCATGTCAATAATTTCCTATTGTTCAACTCAAGAAACAGCACATTTCCAATCGAAATCAGGATCAGAATCCGATTTAACAGTAAGATGAAGCCTTAATTTTTCGAGCCAAATGGGCCCCAGGGTCGGACCAATCCCTTAAAAGCGGGTTTTTTAGCGTCATCGGGTAATTTTATTGACTGTAACGTGATTGGCCATGTTCAAAGCTTCCCGGTATTCAAAATCTAAGCAGAAGAAAAGAGTATGGCGTCGTAACAGAGGATTGTCTCCACCTCGCATCCGGTGAAGCAAAAAGTCGATCGCCCGCCTGTATTCTGGCTTGGAGAGGCATCTCCCCCCATCAAATTACATGAAATGGTTTAGCCAAACATTATTGGAATCGTTTCTTATTGATTTGTGCGATTATTTAATTTTTATTTAAATGTTACCCAAGTGAGGCTATAATTATGTCCCTTTTTCAAAGTGCCTTTTTTGGGATAATATTCCTAAAAAAATTTTTGTCCAGAGAATCACAAAAAAGGGTTTGTGTTATGAAATCGTGATAGAATACCGCTAGTTTCCGTTATAGAACGCTTTCAACCAACACCGCCAGAAATCGAGATTTTCGAAAAATTTTCACTGAGGCTATAATTATGTCCACCAGTGTAGAAGATAGAACCGTGAAATTACAAAGTGCAAAGACCCTCACATAATTTCACAGAAATTATCGAACTTAAAAGCGCATGGTAATACTTTGGTAAATGCATTTCAGCAATCCGTTATTGTTCGGTGATGTTCACTTATTTCATGTTATGCTTCACCGGGTTGCAGTCATCTAATAGTGTCTTTTCGGAAATTGCCCTCCAGACTTACGTTCGGCTCTGAATCCACCGTTTTCTTCAGCGTCTCCACCTCAAATCGAAGCTTTTTCCCAAAGATTACAAAGCCTTCGAAGCGGGACTTCAGCTGAAAAAGTAAAGCCAACTTAAAATTACCAAGTTTTTACAACCTCTAATGCAGCTTGTTCATTTGCAAAGTAGGCGATGCAGGATTGGGTGTCATTTTCTTGGAGTCGCATGAACATATCAGGGCTGAAAAGTACTTTCGGCTTGTGTTCAAACAGGTAATATCCTAGTTAAAGCCATAACTCCGAAAACTAAAATGCCGACAGGCGAAGGTTTGACAGCAAAAATACCGACAACCGAAAATTCCGACAATGAAAACTTCGACAGACTCTTAACGCCGTGTGAAAGCCACTTCCATTGAAACGGCTATTTAGGCTCGGGTTTTTGGCTGTCGGGATCCTGGTTGTCGGGATTTTTGCTGCCGGGATTTCGGTCTGTCGGAATTATAATCGTCGGGATTTTGGCGTTTTCCCCTTCCTACCATTCATCCCAATGAATCAAATGTTTCCCATTGCCTAGCCATTGCCCGATGACATCTTCCTGCGTGTAATCCATCGGTATATTCGTAATTCGAATCATGGTCCGGGTGTACTACAATACATTTCTATTTTCGGTATTAAAAACACTACCGTCACGGCGCTTTCCCTGAGATCAAGCACTTCCCTTGACAAGCGCGAGTTGGAGCCCTCCAGCTAGAAAAAGACGGCATTAACTAAAAGGAAAAGCCTACCGCCTGGATCCGGTCCATATTGGCAGAGCAAGCGTGCTCTTTAGCTTCGCACAGTTCCGTGTTTTTTAATTCTGCGCGCTGCAGGGCATCGTTTAAGGTTTTAACCTTAAAGGGAGGGACCCATTTCAGGGAATCACTACCACAATGTGGCAATTCATAATGGCGACATTTTTTTGTGGCGATTTCGCGGTAGTTTGCAATGTAAATGCCGACAATCATAAATGCAGTTGCAAATTTCGACATTTGAAAGTTTCGACATTAAGAAAGTACTCGATTCTGTGTTAGTCGCTAATTCGTGCCGACTGAAAAAAGGTGTTTTTTTTGTTTGAGCCGTACCTGCGATTGGCTTGCTTTTAGTTCAGCTATCTCGTTTGTCAGCTGCACATTGCGTTGAGCGAACTACGCAAAATTTTTTACAATGATTATTAAAATCAACCTCTGCCAAGAGACGGGCGGCAGTCTTGTTCTGTTCTGCAAGTTGTTTGGGGACTTGCGCTTTGCTCTTGAGGGCTGCTAGTTCTTTTGACAGGCTCTTTCGAAGTGCCTCAGATTTTTGGAGCTGAAATTGACGTGGTTGTGAACGGTTGTGAAGCTGTACCGAGTGTCCCAAAAAGCACCCCCTTCTCCAGCCGACTGCAGACGTATCCGATTTTTATGATTTAGGTATCTATCGAAAGCCTTCAAAAAGGCGAGTCGAGCACGTCTCTTTGATCCACAAATTTTTTCTAACATTTACCAATATCTCGTGAAACGGGCGGGTTTTCTGATGTTTTCCCAACCAAAGATTTTGTACAAAAATCACGATTTATAGAAGTTTAAGCCTTTGCTGGCAGCGCAACGACAGCTTTTTCAAAGCCGTTTCCGAAAATACAGCTTGGATAGCGCTTACACGGGTTCAATTCAGGTTTTGACAAAAAAGGATTTCCTTTTGCAAGAAAAATGCCGAAAATCGAGCAAAAAATTCCGACATTTCGGAAATCGGAATGACGTGCTGGACGCGCCTTTCCGAGAGCTTACCTAAATCGTAAAAATCGGATCCTTCTGTCGCTGGCTTGAGTGGTCATTTTTTTTATTGGAACACCCTGTAGTCATTGAAACTTGCCTGGTCGCGAAGCTCGGCAACCCTTCCAAATTGGCGGCCTTGCCCCGATAACTGTTTCCGAAGACTTTCGCAGTTTTCATTTTTAGTTTTGATCTGGCGTTGCAACTGCAACACCGTTTGCTGGAGTGCGGCTATTTCTCGGTTTGTTGTCGTTGTTGGAGATGTCTGAACACACGTAAAATTGAGGAATGACCAAGTAAAAACCAAGTTTTTACAATATTTCTTTTTCCGCGACAAGCTGGTTAGCGCCTAGAAAAACCAACCTTCGCGGACGTGGATGGTGAAGGGTCACTTGGTTCCTCGGTATTGAGAAGTTCTATTTCCTCCGATAAGGTATCCACCTGAAGCGAACATATGGAAAATTAACAAGTTTTGTATTTGTATTTTTTTATCCGACATCCGACTATCTGCCATGCCTTCATGAGACATTTTTAACGAGCAGGAGTAAAATGTTTGAATTAAGCTCTCCGATTTTTCTCCCTCTCGCTCTCTCTCTCGCTCTCTCTCACTCTCTCTCTCTCACTTTCTCTCTCGTTCTCGCTCTCACTCTCTCTCTCGCTCTCTAGGTCTCTCCCGTCTCTATCTTGTTCTCGCTCTCTCGATCTCCGACCTCGGTGATTTTCTGGTCAATTTTCATAATTAAAAAGTCTAGAATGAACAAAATTCGCTGAGTTCCAAAAAAGTGAGGATGCCAGAGATAGCGTCAGACTTTTGAAATTCAAGCGTTTTCGCGTCCAAACAGGGGCGAAAAGATCATGCGGCGCGGTCGCGTTGCGGCCGCATCTGGCTTAATGCCAGGAATCAACGCTGAGGGGCGTGGAACGGACTCCGGAGCCCTTTTAATATTATTACCAGGTCTGCGGCTTCTGGCGCTTGTCCGTCCCGAACTGCTAATATCATACTAAGGCGTGCGTTTATCTCAACTTCATCCTCTATTCTCCACTTGGCTCTCTGCTCGGCCTGTTGTAGCGTGGCGATTTCCTTTGCTTGCTTCTTCACCAGACATTCCTAAAAGCTTCAGCTCCCAAGAAGCAGCGCCGAACGCACCAGTTTTACCAGCAACTTGGCATTTTCCGTCAAGAAACTTGGTATCGAAGTCGTGGGGCATTCGAACAACCCCTGATTCGACAGTCGCAGGTTCCGCTCCGCGAACTAAAATAATTAAAGGAAATTAGAGGCACTCAACCTCGTTCAATTCCCCTTCCAAGAACCGCTTGCTTTCCTCGAGCTCCTCCACTCTCCTGCTCGTAGCTTTCAGCTGTTGCCGCAATTTTTCTCGCAACTTAAACGTTTTCTATGGCCAGACAGGGAAGACCTCTAAAAGTCATTACTTCTAAAATCATTTCTTCTAAAAATCATTACTGCTCGAAAAAACCTTACTTCTAAAAACGTTACTTCTAAAACCCGGTACGTCGGACTATCAGTTTTTTGGGAAGTTTGGCCATATTTATGCCCAAATCGACGCTGCGAACTGGTTGACTTTCTTTCCCCACAGCCGAAGGATTTCAAAGTTTTCGGTATTTTTGCGTCTTTTGTTGGGTTTTTGCAACGCCATTCGATAGCGCGTCGAAAAATATACCCAAAGTTGAAATTTGAGACAATAATGTTAAATGAAAAAGTTATAGCCAAAAACTTCCGGCTGGGGGGGGGGGGGGAGGGTAAAGTAAAGTGTAACCGTCGAATTTTAGAAGTAACGACTTTTGGAGGGAATGGTTTGTAGAAGTATAGACTCTTAGAAGTGATGATTTCAGAAGTAATGGTGGGCTCTGAAACGCTCAGTTGACCTACCATTTTCTGAAATTCAGCATCACGGCAGTACATCGTGGAGTTTATTCCGCTCGCAGAATACATATGTATTTGGGACTAACGTTACCTGGCGCTTGGTCCCTGTTCTGATGTCATCAAACTCCCGCTTGAGGGCCTCGAGCTCGAGCCGAAACGCTTCCGCTTTTTCGTATCCGGCGCAAGGCATGATGGACATGACCGTGCTTTCCTTCACGACTACCCAACGCTCCTTCAGCCGCTCAAGGTCGTCTGAAAAAATTGGACATGCTCATTTTTCAATTATACCTTCGTCGATTGGAATCGCGTATTTCGTTGGTGACATCCAGTTGCAGTGCCAGCAAACGACGCTAAATTAGTGCGATTTAATTAGATGTGTTTATGTAAATTTGCACGTAACGTAAAAATAAGAAACTCGCTAATTTTAACGAATTAAAATGATGTCTGAAAATTACATCTCCACGGTTTGCAGGCATTTGATACAGACGGGATGTTGGCAGGTCAACTTGCGGCGGTGAAGGCCTTCTAAAAATGTTGTGAGGTAGCTTAGGCTTGGGTTTAGGCTGGGTTTGGGCTTTGGCCGAAGCTCAGGCTCAGGCCTAGGCCTGGGCTTAGGGTTAGGTTAGGCTTATGTTTAGGTTAGGCTTAGGCCTAAGCTTAGGCTTCAGCTTAGGCATGGATTATGCTAGGCTTAGGCCTAGACATCGGATTTGGCCTATGAAACAAAAGAAAAATAACTGTTTCTGTAAACGATAAAGCGTAAAACTGACCTTCCCCTCGACAGCCACCACATTTCAGGATTTCATCGTTAGATTCGAACCTGTAACCATTTTCTGGTGCCGGAAAGGATAAGATCGCGCCCATCTTGGCGAGGAGTATAAAGCTGAAATATGAAACGTTGTCGTAATAACCGGCACAGGGTGAACATCGGAAACCGCAATAAGCGAACCTTCAAATTTACGTTTTAATGGTCAGCAGGGCATTGGAATTTCCCCCGCGAAGCTGCTATGTTTTGTCTTTGGCAGTGAGCAATTGGAAGGAATCACACACAAAAAACGTATGCAAGGCAGGCATGCCGTTGCAACCTGCTACCCTCCCATGCGAGGGTGTCCTCCAAATTCCCCCTGATTTGTGTCTCCCAAGATCGATAGATATGCACCTGGTCGATTGCTGGTGTCCATATCTGCCTCATTGACGTATGCCTAGCAACACTAATATCCTTCCGTGATACTTCTTTCGAGTATCGAAAATTTCGAAAATTATTTGTGGTGCTTTTAAATCCAATATTTAACCCGCTAGACGTGATTTTAGCGGTTTTAAGATGACGCTCTATGGTGTTTTATAGTACTGTAACGTAGCTCTAGCTCCAGACCACAAATCGTAACGTCTCGTAATCATGCTAGATGCCCATTTTTACGCAACTTCCGGATTATTTAGAAGAAAACGCACGTTTTTGTAAAATTCTTCGTGAACAAATGAAAGAGCCGGCGTGGATTTGCTGGATGAATATGCAGCTGAATTAAGCGCCGCCAAAACCTTTTTTGTTTTTCCTCAAATCCTGCGCAGATTTTGTAACGTTCTACAAACTGAAATTTTTGGGTTTGTGTAGGGGAAGTATGAATCCGTCGACCATCAAAAGATTTATTCAGCTTCGAAACTTTGCTCAATACAGCGCAGCTTTTTTGCAGACAGCAACACGATAGTGAGCATCGCAGTCGACATCGTTCCACATGTGCAGATAGGGCCTAAAGGGTAAGGCATTTAGTACAGGGCGGCCCAAAAAAACGCCCCGCTCGGCATTTATGCGTATTACATCCCATTGGTCCCAAAATTCGAGTGGCGGTGTATCAGACTCTAAATAACCACAATCTTGAGTTATAGCCAGATCGCTACAGTAGTTCTCGAGATAGAGCAAAAAACCCACTTGTGTTTTACGTTTTTACCATGTTCCGGTAATAATCGACCCTACAAATATTAAATCAAAAAGGTGCGGCAAGCCTTCTTTGCCCCTATAAATTTTTCCTGAGAAGAATTAATCAAATAAACGCGGATTAAACAATTGTTGTAACCCAAAGTTACCCCCAATAGTAAGCGGAATTCGGGATTCACAGCCGAAGGTCGATCGAAATCGATGCAATGTGCAAAAAGAAACCGAAAAAACTGTCGAGAATTGCGGAAAAAAACAGTATTTTCATTATAACTCGAGACCTTAGGTAGCTATGCGATTAAAAGTCAGGATTGTTGTTATTTAGGGTAACATCTCTGATCGCCTCTGGTCCAATTTTGGGGTCGATTCGATGTAGTACGGCGACATGCCGAAGGGGTCTTTTGCAGTCACTGCTGCCTCACCTTGGTGGAGGATTATCCTGGCTGATAATTTCATCGGTGTAGATCTAAAAACGATATAATTTGGGATGTATCTCCGTGTGCGTGTGGATGTCCGCTCCCCGCCCCTCCCCGCCGAAATCTCGGCTCCCGTACGGGCCTGTCCACAACCACCAAAGCATCATCGTGAAGAAATCGAGAACCCGTGATAGAACGAGGACGGAACCTACCACGAGGCAGTGTTCCCGGCCAAATGCATTGTTGGGCTCACCGCTTGCCCACGGGTGAAAGGCCCACGGGCTTCCATCGAGCCATGCGAAGTCATTGAGGTCGGCGCCGACCTTGAATTTGCGGTAAGATGAAGATTTCCACATACAGTGGTTGAGAGAGCGAGAGGCCGCCGCAAGCTTTCTTGGCCCCCCAGATCTGACCGAAAATCACTATTGCGAAAAATTTGCATGCCAAAGCACACCATATTAGATGAAGTACGCGCTCAGGTTTTGCGCGCAGATGAATTTTCACGGAAGAGATTTCTGGCACAAGTGATTTTCTGAAAGAAGAGTGGCGATGATCGCCACCCGACATTAGGCTCTGATTGTCCAGCCCAGAAATCTTCAGACAAGAGCACTTACACGCTTCGCACCGATCAAGGCGCTAAACATTCTATCGCCTGCGTAGCCGGTCTTGGCGAAACCTGAAACATGTGGAAGCTGTTCTAAAGTAACGATAGGGACAGAAAGAAACAAAACGTATATGTGTTTTTTCTGAATCACACCCAACAATGGATTTTCGAGAATCGCATTTCCGCAATCATCTTTGCAAAAAATTTTTTTTTGAAAAGTCACTCTACCGCAGATATTTTAAAAGTCTGCACATTTTCGCAAATCAAAACGGGAAGAATCTGCACCACCGCTCACCCACCAATGATCACGTCATTTTCCTCATTGGAGGTCACAGATGCGATGGTGGCGCCGAGTGCCCGGCACTGCTCTTCAGCATTTGCAAAGTCGACGTTGTAGACGACCTGATCGTGGATAGTCCTTTGCGACAATAGGTTGTGAAACCTTGTAACAGCTTTTCGTCGTTGTGGCGTACATCCACTCGCTTTCGCACGGGGGCACTTGAGGCCCATTCTGAAAAAGGGAGAGATAGAGAGAGCGAGAGAGAGAGACAGACAGAGAGAGAGAGAGAGAGGGGGAGAGGGAGAGAGGAGAGAGAGAGAGAGAGGGAGAGACGATAAGCGAATTTGTGAGATAAAGGCCATCTCAATAAAAAACACCTCGCTAATTAAAGGAAGAAGTATCGGATCGGAACGATAGTTATTCCGTTCGAAAGCCTTTGAAGCGGCAATGTTGTAACTATCTGCATAGTCATGTTTTTCTTTAACAACGCAACTTTATAAGCTGGTTTGAAGAATTTTACTGTTTTTCAGGGTTTCATACGAGTATTGAATAAAGATCGTCAATATACTTCTGTATACTTCTGTATCGATTTTAGAGAAGGTTGTGTTATTTATTGGGAAATCCTGTAAGACAAGGACCAAGACGGGCTTACCGATTTTTTCTCAATGCACATAATCGGGTACTTTGCATGCCACGAGGCCGTGCTCCACTGCCCGGTCTGCAGGCTCATCACCAGGTTTCCGGACTCGCTTGCTGCTGAGGTATCACGTATTCAAGTTTCGAAAGTCATATTACTATCCCCCACTTTTGCACCGTCAATGATACAACGACCGAATTGCTGGCCTGGGAGGGACCATTAAATAGCCTGTCTCGAGGTTAGTTCTGGCCCTTCACCTATTGGTCTCTTGAGGGTGCTCTTGGAATCCAACGTCATTGAATGCGCATTAATGATCTGCTTCAATACAAACCGGCAGCAAAATTGGCATAAGTTGCGTTGGTCCCGTCGTCCCAAATGATGACCTTTCCATCGTATGTTCCCCCGAGCCAGAAGCCATCGACGCCGCCAAGATTCTAAGTTAGGACCTGCTAATGAGGAGCTAATGATCATCCCTTCCAGTCGCCGGGCGTTACTCTAACAAAGGATATGAAAAAAACTCAAATCGCGTAGCAAGCTAGTTCAATCGAAGAGAGTTGAATTTTACAAAACCCGTCAGGTTTTTTGGAATGTTTCATACCTCGAATTGCGTCCTGGCAAGTTGCAAAACTTTTGCGTTATCGAAAGCGTTCGAAATCGAAGCCATGTACCCTCCGTAACTAAAAATTACACTAACGAAAACGTGCAGCACTCAACTTTTCACAAAACGTCTGGCCATCATTGTAGGTTTGGTTAAGGGCAAATCCAAAATAACAGCTAGCCCCATCCGAGACCTCAACCGACGACTTTGGGCAAAACGCCGGCGATCCTGAAGATAGATTAACCCAAACTAGCGCCTAAAAACCTTGAAGCAGCGCAAGAACGAGGAGCCCACAAAACAGCCTCATCTCCTAGGCAATTTTAAAGTGTTCACGCAGTGGAAGACGCCGTGAAAAATGTTGAAGCCATGATAAGGCAGCATCACCGGGTGCGATACGGCTGTATCACCGGCACCCGGCTAAGCGACTTTTCCTTGCAAGGTGCCCCGATATGTTCTTTGGGAATGGGACAGGTGGCGCCCACGCATGCAGACAAGGCGTGTTTTTCAGGCACAAAATGCAAAACTGAAGCAAAATTGGCGAGATAAAAACGTTAGATTAGTTGAACGAATCATTAACGACATCACGACATGATACTTCGGACATTGTTTTGTTTCCGGTCAAAGTTTACAAAGTTAATGCCATTTCCATTAGATTACGGGGGGGGGATGTCCACGATGGGTTTTATAGTACTGTAATGTACCTCTAGCTCCAGACAACAAATCATAGCGTCTCGTAATCAGGCTAGATGCTCAATTGCCGGATTATCTAGAATAAAACGCACGTTTTGATCGCCTGGTCAAGCTGGAAAAGAAAGACTTTGAATCATGGTGCTTTATGGTGTGTTCAAGTGCAAAGTGTAATGAGTCTCACACAAATTAATACATTTATCGAACCCATGAAACGATCCGTTAGCATCCGGTAGCGGAGTCTCACCAAGCGGCTGTCATCTTAACGCAAAAATCATCTTTTCGAAAATTGCCCTCCAGTCTTACGTTCGGCTCTGAATCCACCGTTTTCTTCAGCGTCTCCACCTCAATTTGCAGCTTTTTCCCAAAGATTTCCATACCCTGGAAGCAGGACTGCAGCTGAAAAAGTAAAGTCAACTTAAGATTACTAAGTTTTACAACCTCTAATGCAGCTTGTTCATTTGCAAGATAGGCGATGCAGGATTGGGTGTCATTTTCATGGAGTCGCATAAACATATCAGGGCTGAAAAGTACCCTCGGCTTCTGTTAAAACAGCTAATGTCCCGCTTAAAACCATAATCCCGAAAGGGAAAATACCGACAGGCGAAAGTTCGGCAGCGAATATACCGACAGACCAAAATTCCGACAACGAAACCTTCGACAGACTATTAACGCGGTGCGAAAGCCACTTCCTTTTAAACGGCGATTTTGCGCGTGTGGTTTTTGGCCATCGGGACCTTGGTTGTCGGGATTTTAGCTGTCGATTTCGACCTGCCTTAATTATAATCGTCGGGATTTTGACGTTCTCCCCCTCCTACCTTTCATCCCAATGAATCAGATGTTTCCCGTTGCCAAGCCATTGCCTGATGACATCTTCTTGGGTGTAATCCATCGGTATATTCGTAATTCGAATCATGGTTCGGGTGTACTAAAATACATTGTTTGTTTTCAGTTTTCGAAGCCTACTGCCTGGTTCCGCTCTAGATTGGCGGAGAGAGCTTGCTCTTTAGCGTCGCATAGTTCCGTGTTTCTTAGTTCTGCCCGCTGCGGGGCATCGTTTAAGGTTTCCAGCTAAAAAAAAACCAGTCTTTTAAAGATTCGCTACTACAATGTGGAAATTCATTCGGAAAAACAGACCTTGACTGAAGCGGAGGGTAATGGATCGCTTGGGGCCTCAGAGTTGAGAATGTCCGGTTCCTCTGCCAGAGTCTGCACCTACAGTAAGAATTCGTAATAGAAAATATGTCTTTCTCTGTCTCTCTCTCTCTCTGTCTTTGTCTCTCTCGCTCGCTCGCTTTCTCTCTCTCTCTCTCTCTCTCTCTCTCTCTCTCTCTGTCGAATTCCGACCATCTCGCCGAAAACCATCTCGCCGAAAAACCATCTCGCCGAAAACCATTTCGCCGAAAACCACTTCGCCGAAAACCATTTCGCCGAAAACCATCTTGCCGAAAACCATCTCGCCGAAAACCATTTCGCCGAAAACCAACTCGCCGAAAATCTAATTTTGCATGCAAATTTTTTCGCGTAGTTGCGGTCATACCCCAGGTCACAAAAAAAGTAAAGAAAGTTGCTTTTTTCAGTGACCCTGTGCCCGGACACTTCCCCTATGATTTGAGGCCGAAAACCGATTGGCTCAGTCATGATCAGTGTTTTTTCCAGTATTAGACCAAAATGGAACAAGCCTGAAAAAGAATTTGCATACAAAATTAGATTTTCGGCGAGATGGTTTTCGGCGAGATGGTTTTCGACGAAGTGGTTTTCGGCGAGATGGTTTTCGGCGAAATGGTTTTCGGCGAAGTGGTTTTCGGCAAGATGGTTTTCGGCGAGATGGTTTTTCGGCGAAATGGTTTTCGTCGAGATGGTTTTTCGGCGAGATGGTTTTCGGCGAACTGGTCCGATACCCTCTCTGTCTCTCTCGCTCTCTATCTCTTTCTCTCTATTTTAGCCCCCCGCCTCCCCAAAAAATAGCAATCCAGCTTGCGTCAAGAGACTTACCGCGGTTCTCTCCTTGAGCGCTTTCAGCCCCCCTGCGAGACGTCGTTGCTCCGTTTGATGCGTATTTTTCCGCCGCAGCTCCAGTTCCGCATGTACTGTTGCTAGCTGTTTTTGCAGCTCCACCACTTCTAGCTGTTTACTGTGCAGCAAGTCTACTTCTTGTGTTATGGTCGGTCCCTGAAACGGTTAAATATGTATGGTTTGGTCAAATCTGTTATTGGCTGTTTTCGGCCCGGCCTAAGCCTAAGCCTATGCCTCAACCTAAGGAAGACGAAGCCTAAGCCCAAGCCTAGGTCTGAGCCCAAGCCAAAGCCTAAGCCAAAGCCTAAGTCCAAGCCTAAGCCCAAGCCTAAGCCCATAAGCTCAAGCTATGCCTAAGCCCTGAGGTCTAATCTGCTTTTTCTGAGTACTTAGGCCTTAAAACTTGCCGGCTGGTATACGCCTTTCCTTTGACATCTCGCAGTCAATGTCTCGTTCCGCTTTTTCAAAAACTTTACCGTGTCACGGAGCATGCCGATCGTCTGGGCGGTCGCTACCTGTGTACTCTAGAGAAAATCATCGTAAAGAATACGAAGTAAGTGCCTTACAAGTTTGGCGGATGGTGCATTAACACCAGCCTGCAAAGTAGGCGCTTTGGTAGGTTGTCGATCATTTGAGAGCTTTATCTAGGCTCGAACATCATAAAGCTACTATTTCCATACCTGGTCAACACCTTCTGGAGCTTTTCCTTCGTATGCTGCTAATCGGGCGCGAAGGCTTGCATTTTTCTCAGCTTCTTCATCTATTGTCCAGTTAGCTCTTGTCACGGCCTGCTCGAGGTTAGCTATTTTCTTAATCTGCTTTTGCACTAGAATATCCTAAAATCATCAGTTTTAAAAGCCATTGGCGAACTGACCGTTTGTATAAACACCCTCACATTATCGGTAGTGGAACGTGGTATCGGAGCTGTACTTCCTCCATTCGACAGTCGCATGATCCGCTCGGACAACTAAAATAAGGGAAAATTATCATAAACTAGCCAACTCAGTTAAGGCAATTGGTACTGGACTGTTAGCGGGGGGGGGGGCGGGGGTGTGATTCTTGGTTTGTCATTTGTCTAGTTCAGTGAATAAGCCATCGTCTATTTTATAGCGCTTTCAGCGATTTTTCATTGCCAGGAAGTGCCAAAAATTTTTTTGAAATTTTATTTTGGATCGATTTTCGTTTATTTTTGAGCAAAAAGTTAAACGTTTCCAAAATGCTATAAGTTTTTCTTCGTAAAAAATGGCACTGTAGTCGCGCCTAAATAAGGTAAATTAATTGTTAGAACGAACCTCCTTCAAAACTTCTTCTGAAGAGCGACTCTTTTCCTCGAGCTCAGCCACTCTGGCCCGGCTAGCGTTCAGTTCTTCTCGCATTTTTTTCACCTTAAATCCCTTATAAAGTCTTCTGTATTCAATTCACATACCTTCACCTGTGATCAGTTGTATGATGGATGGTACATCGTGGGATTCGAGCGACAAAAAGTTATATTAATTTCCGAAGGATACCTGTGCGTTGCTTCTTGGTCTCATGTCATCAAACTCCTGTTTCAAGGCCTCAAGTTCGAGCCGGTACGCTTCCGCTTTTTCGTATCCGGCGCAAGGCAGGCTGGAATTGACCGTGCTTTCCTTTGCGACTACCAAGGCCAGCTTTAGCCGTTCGAGGTCATCTGGAAAATAGCTTTCCGCAAACATTTTGGAATACCTGTATCGATCGGCATTGCATATTTGGTTGGTGTCAGCCAGTTGCAGTGCCAGCAGAAGACACTAAATTAATACAATTTACGCCAAAGAATTTATTTGAAAGTTTAGCTCAGTTGAAAATGTACCCACATCTCCACGGTTTGAAGGCATTTGATACAAACCGGATGCTGGCAGGTCAACTTGCGCCGATGAAGGCCTTCTAAAAATGATGTAATGTAGCTTAGGCTTAGGCTTAGGCCCAGGTTGAAGCTTGGTTTAGGCTTAGGCTTACGATGAGGCTTAGGGATTGGCTTAGGCTTAGCATTGGGCTGAATCTTAATTGACTTAGGCTTAGGCTTGGGCATAGGCTTCAGCTCAGGCTTAGGCTTAGGCTAGGCCTAGGCCTAGGCTTAGGCTTAGTGTAAAAATTCCCGTATCTGTATTCTGTAAAACAAAAACCCACCTTCCCCTCGACAGCCGCCACATTTCAGGATTTCTTCGTCACGTTCGAACCTGTAGCCAATTTCTGGTGCCGGAGCGGATAAAATCGGGCCCATCTCGGCGAGGAGTAAAAACCCCGAAAACCCTTAACATTCACATAAAATCATCGCGGTAAATAATTGCGAAGGAAAAGGAGAGCAAATTAAGAGAAATGTAAGTAAAAGATGTCGATGATGGAAATAGAGATAAGATCACGTTTTAATGGCCAATCGGATAAGGGAATTCCCAACCACGAAACGGATTTTTTTTGCCTTCACAGTGACACCTTGGTCCAAAAAACAGTGGAAAAATCAAAAAATGGGCTCTTGTCAACCTGCTAGGAGCGCGTCATTCGAGTGCATCTTCCAAATTTTCGCCCGGTTTTTGATCGATATTATCACCTGCTCGATTGCGATGTATATATCTGCATCTTTGGCATATTTTGAGCAGCACTAATGTATTCTTTGCTTTGCTTCTATCGTTGTGATACCTAGTTTAGGTGAGGAAAATTTGGAAAATACATCTGGACAGGCTTGGAACACTAATGCCAAGATACCAAATAGCTTTCGCAATGGTAAATTACGATTTATACATATGTAATGCTCAGCATATCGATCGGTAAATTTAATGAAAACCAAATATCCGATCGTTGATAATAATAGATGGTGCTTCTAACGGGTGGGCTATTCTCCGGGTGTCGGGTCTTCCAGGGTCAGACACATCTAAATCATCGGTTTTTCGAAGGCTTCTTAAATTCTAAAACTTGAGCTTTCTGAAGCCCAGAGGTTCTGAAGAAACCAAAGTTCTTCTGAATTTTACAAAAGTTAAAATAAACTTACATTTAGCTCAAAGCCGTCTGCGTCATACGGCGTTTCGGCCCATTCGCCAGGTCCTTCCGAGTATTCCTCTCCGATTGCCCGTTTGAATCGTATCTAAAATGTGATCTAGAGAGTAAAAGCCGAATAGAAAAATTTTTGAAATTGAAAATTTTAGATTTTGAACATTTTTTGAAATGAAAGCGGCCAATTGACTGCCAGATTCGGAATCAGCCAAAAATTCTGCATAAAATGGGCTCGGTCCCGGGTGGAAACTCGACCGTCGCTATAAACGTCTGCTTGTTAGTAGACTTTATATCCTACTATATATAAAAAATAGTTCCTGTGTGTGTGTGTGTGTGTGCATTTGAATGCAACTTCCGTCACCGTGTCCGGAGGATATCTCAAGAGTGGAAGGGCGTTAGGCTATGTATGATACGTCATTAGGTGCGTAACGTCCCCGAGATGACTGCACGCATATCAGATTTTGCAAATTATGCTATTTTCGACATTAAAATTGAGTTTTTGTTGACAAATCCGGCAGCCTTCTTTGTTCGGAAATAATCAGCATACGCCGGAAGTGGCGGAAGCCTATATACAGGGTGCGGCAAAAGTATTGTCGCGACTTTCCGCCGAATGTATCTGCGAGGAAATGTGACAGATATTCTAGCCAAAAATCTATCTTATGCAGTTTTTAATGCTTGATCCGATGATAAGTTTTACTTCCAGAATTTTTGCTTTTTTTGTCGCTAGGACAACTTTTTCCAATAAACCCGGCAAATTCAAGCCTAAAAACTGCTTTTTAGACCCTCTCTAGGTGGCCAAAGAATGGTATCTACGCCAAGCTTCTTATTTAATTTGAAAGAGCATGTAAAACTCTGCCTGAGAAACCATCAACCAAAGAATGTTGCCGCTCCTTTTTTGAGGGAGCCCTATCCAAAGAAGAGGCAAACCCAGTGCGCCGCACATGGCCGCCCCGTACGCAAAAAGCGAGATTGTGTCGTCCGCAAAGCAATGATAGCCTTGCTAATTTTTCTCTGGTTGATCCATGCTACTTTTTATAGATTCCCGAAGTTTGAGCCTAGTAATCCTGACCTGGTTCGAAACACAAAGCTTCCATGACTGCTTGCAAATGCAAAATAATTTTTTTAGAACCAGCGGTGGATAGCGATCAGGATTTAGCGCATCATGCACATTAAAATAAGCAAACTGGAAATATAATAATATACTGTTACGTCATCCCCTGAGACCTCCTTCAGAAACTAAAAACCCAAAAACCCAAGTTTCTCGCGAAACCGTCCAGATTAGCCCATTTTCGTATAACATGACTGAGGCCATAACTCCTTCAAATCACAAAATTATAAGATTTCCATTTTGGACGACGGAGAACAAAGCAAATGCTACCAGAAACACATATGAAAAGACATGGTCCCACGTAGTCTCCGAATTTAGAACCCTATTTCGACGAACTGAGGACGCGGCGCACCGTGATTTTTGGTCGTGTACATCATGCAATGAAAATCGCTCAAAAATCATGATTCCAAGAAACTTTCAAAAGCAGATTGCTGCCTTGGACTTGTCTGAAGCTAATCCTGTTGACAAAACTTCCCGATTTTTGTCGCGGATAAGATATGTGGCAAAAGCTCGCGACAATACTTTTGCCGCACCCTGTATAACGTGACAGAGTGGAATTCCTCATTTTTCCCCATAGGAATTCGAGAGACGTATGCAGAGTGAAGAATTTCATCAAGTTAGACGGGGCCAGGGTTGAAAAGTCGCGAAGCGGCTTTTCAACCCTGGTTGAAATTATAATCCCTGCCTGCCGGCGGCTTGTAGCTGACTGTAGGTCAGGGTCGTCGGCTTGATATTCGGCGCGTTCGGCCTTTCTTCTCACGTATACTGCCAAAAATTTGACCAATCCGTCAATAACTTCTAAAAATTGAGTAGGCTTTCCAAATTCCGTTTCTTACCAAATTTGGTCGACGTGGACTCGATCACCGGGTGATGGCAATTTGCGCAGTCCAGACTAAAGCACGAACTTATTTTGAATTTTAAATTTATTTCTAACCATCGAGGTATACCAATGGTTACGAAATTACGAATTTACGAAAACTATCCGTCTCCCTGAAAATTCGAAAAAATCCTTACTTTCTCAGTTCGAGCAGCAGATCGACGGCGGAAGCACACTGTGCCTGAAGCTCGTCTGCATGACTCTTCCAGCGACCCACCTCAGTGCCAAGTTTATGAATCTGCAGCGGAATCACCTGACGCCGTATTTTTTAGCATACCTTCGCCTTGTTGCTAGCTTTCAGCCTGTTTTTCCCTTTTTGCAACGCATGCTGTAAGAAAGTACGCTTTGAATTTTCTCAACGATACCTGGCCTGTACGCAGCGTAATGTTTTCGCGTCTCAGAGCATCTACCTTGCGTTCAAGATGTTCTCTGGCCTTAAAAACGCGATTGCGTGTACCTTCAAACGTACCGGATTCACTTCTTCTGCTTCGGCCTTCCGCGCTTGGATCAACTTTTCAAGCAACACGTTCTGCGCGTTTGCTGCATCTATTCTCCAATTTAGCTTGATCACCATCTGCTCAAGACTGGTGACGTGCGCCTCCTTCTCTAGCATCAGACGTTCCTGAAAGCGGAAGGTTTGAAACGGGGGAAGAGTTGTACTGGGTGTCCCAATAAAAAAAACACCCCTCTCTAAGCGACGCAGAAGTATCGGAACGGAATGGCAGTTATACCATTTGAAAGCCCTTGAAACGGCAAGTTTGTAACAATCTCAAACCACGTTTTTATTTATACGCGTCGTTTTACAAGTCATTTTGTAGAAATTTGCGGTTTTTCGAGGTTGCACGCGAGTTGATTTGCCTCAATTTCTTCAAACAAAATGACCGGAAGTGGCCGTTAATTAGATGGAGAGGCCGTTGCTTAATGTTTTTAAATGATTTGTAAAATGGTACGTTTAAATAAAAACATAGTCTTAAAAATTGTTACAAATTTGTCGTTTCATGGGCTTTCGAATGGTATAACTAGCATTCCTATCCGACGCTTCTACGTCGAGTTACAAAGGGTGTTTTTTATTGGCACACACTGTGTGGCGTAATTTCTTGTAAATCGTTCAATGCATAGAACTGATGACTTTGGGGTCAATTCTAAAATTGAAAATGATTAAATTAATTGGCGAATCGATTAAAATAATTAAAACTGGCTGAGGATTCCACAAAGGCCGACGGAATTCCCGAATTCACGCATTTTTACGTCTACATATGCGAAGAAGTGCATGCAAAAACATGACATTTTGGAAAAATGCTGAAACCGACCCGTTCCTGCTCATTTTTTCGACAAAACTCCAGTTCGCCCGTCACTGTTGATAGCTGCTCGCTTAGGTCATCGATTTGTTGTTGTTTCAGGTCGACTTCGGCCGAGGTTGAGGCGCGCTAAAAAGGGAAACAGATAACGTAAGTTCTCTGATCAGTCCAGCAAATTAACACCTCAAAAATGCGCGCTAAGTGGGCTTCTTGCCATTTCCCATAGCAAAATGTCGCAATTTTTTTCAGTTTTTGACAATTTTCGTTAGAAAGCTCATTCGAAACAAGTGGCAAGTTTTCAGGCAATATCAATTCCGGGTTATTGGTGATTTCCCTAGTAATATACCTCTTTAAGCACCTTAGCCATGTCGCCAGCTCTGACTCGTCGTCTAGTTCTTTTCGACATGGCCTGCAGGCATATGTGTCTTAAATGTTATAAAAATGCCTTACCTTTTGATTCCTCAGCCTCCAATTTTTAGACAACAGCGTTTCTACCTGCAGCTTCAGGGCGGCGTTCTCCTCGCGGATTGCTCCCGCGTCTTCAGGATCCGCCCAAATCAGGGCAGCTACATCTGACGGAAGCATGGGTTCGTATTCCCGCTTCGGCATGAGTAAAGCTGCAGGAGCCAGATTTTAAGCTGAATTTTTCAAAGCTGTTAAGTTGCAGATGGTTTAAACTTGTTTCTATGGCATAATTTACATACTGGATGGGCTGATTTAATAGCAAAATTGTGGTAGTTTTCGAAACACATTTGCCAGGCACGCATTTTTTTTGGTTTTTGAAATTCCTCCATTTCACAATTTTACATGCAAATTAGTAAAAATCCTTAACAAAATCGCCACGGTGGCGTGGTGTCCGGAAGAAGCCTACATAGAATTTTGGTCTGTAGTTTGGACCACTTCTGGGTTCGGATCCGGGGCGACTTAAACTTGTTTCTTTTTGGTAGTTCCACAACAAAACAAATTTCTAGGCTCTTGGTGTTCGAGGTTTAGGCCTGGCCCCGCTCTAGCGCCGCAGGCTAAAGAAAAGGTCCTAGGCCCAGGCTCTAGCGCCGCAGGCCAAATCCGGGAGAAAAAGCAGTAACTAGCGCCGCAGGCTATAAAAAGAAAGGTATTCAAATTCATGGTTCCTGGACGGGGTCCAGTGGAAAAGGGCCGCGAAGCGGTCGTTTTCCACTGGTTTCAAGATAACAACGCAGCGTTGTTTGCTTCCTTCGAACCGAGTGCTCGAAAAACGGCTGTGATCATAGTGAATGGTTTTCTGACCAGCCAAAAATTACGCAAGGTTTAGCCGGGTGATAGCATATGCTGATGCTGCCATTTGAAACCCCGGGTGGACAGCGTGCACAATTGGCCCCAGGCAATAGCGACCCGATCGAACAGGCGCGTAAAAACGACCCAGTGGGCACGGCGCACTTGTTCGACCAATGGTCTTGATGAGATGCGATGTATCCGATAATTGAGGCGTTAAAAACCTTTATAAAGAGACACACCAAGGGAAAAAGGTACGGTATCAATTAACAAATCAAAGAAAATCAGCACGTTGATTTGTAGTGTGTTTTTTCATCAGAAATCAGCTTCTACGTCATTGTTTGGCTTCTAAAAAATATAAGCTTTTGATGCGGAGAACGTTACAATCCTGACCTTCTGGTTATCATCCAGCTGCAGCATCGAAATCGCTTCCTTAAGCTTCGCAACCGCCTGTTTCTGGCTCTAAAATGTCATAATTTTTGAATCTGAAGTTTTGTACCCTACCAACTCCTTGGCCTCGCGGCCCGACAATTTTTCTTCTAGCGCTTTCACCCTGGTCTCAAGCGCTTTTTCCTGAAAACAGGGTTTAAGTGGGAGAGAAAAAGCGCTACCTTCTCTTCATAGCTCTTCCGCTTCTTCTCCCAGTCCTTTACGCAAAAGTCCTAAAAAATAGATGATTGATCGATTTTCTAAAAAACGGCTTACGCGGTATTCCTTCAACGACGCACATTTTCGCTCGAGTTTTTGAACCTGAAAAAATCGTATTTTTTTGAGGGATATCAAGAAGAAGAAAAATTAGGAAAATTTTTTCAAGGCCTACCAGCTGGTCTTTTTCGGCTTCCAACTTTGTGCAGCCCTCGCAAGGCGTTTCCGTGCCGGGCTCTTCAGCTAATTCCCACCCTTCTTCGTCGTCAGAACTTTCCAGCTCTTCAAGCTGGTGCTTTTGCATTTGTTTGCGATTCATTTGCTTCCTATTCTTGTTCTTCTTCTTGTTGGTCGTTTTTGTACTGCCACTAGCCGCCTAAAAACTGTAATTAGCCTTGATAACGTATTTTCACCAATTTTCCACTTTTCCATTTTTCGCTTTTACGGATTATACTTTTATCATGACGCTATTCTAATAAAGTGAGGATCGTAGTTTATTAATCGATTAAAATGTCGAGGTTTTTAGACAAACTTACGAGATTTAGCCTAAATCACTCAAAATTGCAGCGCAAACCTTAAGCTAATGCTCTTTAAGTAATTGATGAATTTTAAACACAATTGGAGAAAAATCCGAAGAATCTACTTTAAAAACAAAAATAATAAATCGATCGTAGGGAATGAAGTATTTTATCGATACCTTTGATCCCCACTTCAACAAGTGCCGCTTAGCCGGGTCGGTGTTGACGTAATCTGAATAGACTTTTAGCAAAAATGGATAAATTCAGCTTACCAAACAACTTCCGCATGGCCGGCATTAGTCGGTTTGTTTCCGCAATATCCCTAGAAAAATTACTCGCAAAAAAAAATATAAAACTTACCGCACCCATTCATCAGCACACCCAACGCAACTGACGGAGCCGTCGGGCATCCAATAGAATTTGATTTTGTCCATTTTCCTCTCGAGTTTTACTAAACTTTCGGGTTATGAAATCGCGGACAAATGGGTTTTTTAGTTTCTTGGGTTGCCTAACGAAATCCTAAAATCAGAACCTGGAATTCTCAAAAATACCGAATTTACAGAATCTCGAGAATCTCGAGAATCTCGAGGGAGGTAACGAAAGACGTCCAGGAAAAATGCAGCGACTAGCTATTTTTATGCTAGGGAATTACGACTTTTGAAAATTCGAGATGTTTTAAATTCGAGATTTTCAAAATTCATGATCTCGAAAATCATTGATTTCGAAACTTCGAGTTTTAGAAAATCCTGATTTGGAAAATCCGAAATTTCAAAAATTCGATATTTTCCAAATGGAGATTTTGAAAATTCAAGTTTCAAATATTCTCAGGTTTTTGGTATAAGACTCCAAAAATTCAAGCTTACCTCCGACATTCTGGCAGAATCGGCACGCCTTGATGTCCTAAAAATAGGAAAAAAAATCAGCATTTGAGTGATCGTCCTACCCTCTCGTCGAACCTGTCCGGCACGCCGGCCATCCAGCCATGTTTCCGGAAGTTGACGTTCCAGGGTCGAGAGTCCTGTTTGTCCCATTTCAAGCACAATTCGCATTTGTAGCGACTGAAAAAAGTTGGGATATATCGTATTTCCAAGCCCATATAGAAATTATGATAGCGGGGGTACTATAGGAAATACCGTGTTTATGTTACTAGGAATGATTACCATTTTCTGAATCAATTAAGCCGACTTACAGCGGATAGCTCAGGTGAAGACACCTCGGGCAGCAAACATGCCCACACGGCAACCGCAACGAGTTCATCACGTTGTCCAGATTCGTGTCGAACAAATTGCAGAAGCAGCAGTAGCCGTATGGCAGGTCCTCTTCGTCGTCCGGGATTTTCTTGGTCTCGAATTTCTTGAGTTGGGCCTAGAAAAATTGGTATAGTTGACGCGTTCCTGTTTTCATGGGCAACACACTGCGTACTTAAACGTTAAAGATACCTCATGGTCATAGGGCTTGAAATTCTGCATCGATTTGAACGTCGCCATCCTGTTTCCGTCTGAAAGTAATGATAAATGGTACGATATCAAAGTAGTTATCAATCATAAGTATATCAAAGTAGAAGTAATCAAAGGAAAGGTAAAGTAGTGGTGTACGCAGTCCGGCTCGGATTCAACTCGAAGGGCAAAGGAGCTAGAGCTTAGGTCTTTTCGGAATCGGCTAGAGCGTGGTCAGAAACTCCCAAACTGACCAAAAAAATTGTAAAAGTTTTAGGTTAAATTATTAAATTTAACTTTGAAAGTTTTTTCGTTAGTAAGAGGGGTCGGGGACGGAGGCGGGGGTGATTTTGGACTTAGTGAGCCAGGTGGTGCGCGTTTCGGCGAGGGGAGGAACCCAGGGGGGTAGCCCGAAGTCCAGCCGCTTGCCGGCTGGTTAAAGTAAGAAGCAAGATTTAATAGAGGGGAAAAACTTTTGTAAAATGAGGGACTTTGAAAAGGGAGAGTGAAGATCTGGTAGGAAATGCGGGCCAGCTGACCTTCTCCGGGGGCAGATACGTCAGCATCTGCCAGCTATCACAAATGGGCCAAAAGGTCGGGGAGGCACACTAAAGTCCTTTGATATAGTTCTACATTCCGCTAAATTCAGCGCTATCAATGCAGATCAGTGATAGGCGCCTTATTTGATTATTGAGACACCAATGGCCGGCAGACCATGTTTTGGCAATAAGGCAGGACATCGAACAAAAATGATCCACTCCGCCAGCGGTGCACGGGCGTTTGCGAATTTTACGCACTAGGTATCTACATGGCGAGTTCATGTATCCCAAAGATTTTTAAAATTCCTGCGTTTTTTGTAGAATTACCAGTTTTTTTTTTGCCAAAAGCTCGGTGGAATAGACAATGATATCAATTCTCCAAGGGCCTGAAAAAGCCCCTTAAAATTTCAAATTCCCTTGAAAGCACGTTCTCGAGTGTTACTGGGGCGAATTGAATGGTTACAAGACAAAACGATTGCAAATTGAATGAGGGTTGTTAGAAACGGGCTCAAAATCTAAGGATTATAGGGTTTCGCAACGTTTTCTTTGAAATGGCATATGGCAAAAATCGGAAGACTCGCCGATTTTCGTAAAATGCCCAGGATTTCCCAGAATTTTTTGAAAAAATATACGCTCGGCCCAAAGGGACTTCGCTACTAGACTTGACAATTATAGATGTCAATCGTATCTTATCCCCATACCAGTGGAAAAAGACCGCTTCGCGGCCATTTTCCACTGGACCCCGTCCAGGAACCCTAAATTTCAATCCCTTCTTTTTTTAGCCTGCGGCGCTAGAACCCGAGTCAAGGAGCTATTGTTTGGCCTGCGGCGCCAGAGCCAGCGTTACGCTAGAATCTTTGAGCCTGCGGCGCTAGTTACTCGTTTTTCTCCAGGATCTGGCCTGCGGCGCTAGAGCCTTGGCCAAGGAAGGTCCTTTTGTTTAGCCTGCGGCGCGAGAGCCCGAGCGAGGGGGCTTTTCTTTGGCCTGCGGCGCGGTGCGGCCATGTTTTGTAGCCGAACTACCAAAAAGCAAAAATTTAAATTCTCCCAGGATCCGAACTAATGACCTCATGCGTGGTAGACCGAGCGCTAATCCACCACACTGCGGAGCACATGGGCAGGAGCGGCGGGAAAGGCCTGTTCGGTCCCGGGGAGCCGCGCGCAAAGATAAGGGTGACCAATCTTCCGGAGGGAGGCCTTCTGGTCAGTTTACAAAATTCGATTTTTTTAGTCTGAATCTGTCGAAAATTTGCAAAGATAATAAGATGCGCATGCTCCCCACCCTTGATTGCATAAACGGTCCAAATTTCAGCCCGGCATTCCATCAGGGCGTCGAGTTATGGCCTGGACACCACGGCCCGTTCCGCGATTTATTAAGGACCTTGCAGAAAAATCCTTATAAAAACTTTATCTTAAAGTTTTTTGCAAAATCCGTAAAAATGAATCTGGGGAATTCCTTTTCCCATCTACCCTCCAAAAATGAGGCCCCAGTTCCCTCTAGGGGCCGAGAAAAGTTCCGGACAAAGTGCGCACCCAAAAATGTTAAGGATTTTTCACATTTTTGTTTGTAAAATCGTTAAATCAAAGAATTTCGAAAAATCCAAAAAACCGTTTTTTATAAATGGCATTTCCCACCCCCATTCCAAAAATCAGCTCGAAATTCGGCCTGACGGCCGAGAAAACGGCCGTACAGAAAACAAACATACTTTTCTCGCTTATAGGATAGGATAAATCATAGGCCAATCGATGTAATTGTTCAATTATTTATTAGAGAAAACAACAGCAAACGCAAAGGTCAGGGGATATTGTAGCGATTATCTCCTCAGGCTTGGCCATTCTTCGGCGCTCGAATTTGGCAATGTCGGGCACATCTAAACCATACTTTTCAGTATTTTCCTGCAAAACTTACGTTCGGTTCGAATTCGGAGCCTTGCTGAGGCTGATTGGTCCACTTCCGAAGTGGTTCCGATTTTTTCGCGCCGCTGTTCAACATCTGTAGTTCTTCCGACAGCTTTTCTCCCTAAAAGAATCAAGTTAAACAATTTATACAAGTAAGGGATTTAATTTTATCAGGTGAACGCTACTTACCTGAGCATGAGCTTCATGGACCCTGTCGAATCGTCGGCCTTGACCGGCCAATTGTCTCTTCAAGCTAGCGCAGTTTTCCGTTTCTTCATCTATCCTCCCGCACAGAGTCTTGACGACTTCTTCTAGACCAGCTTTTTCTTCCTTGGCTTTCGCTAGTGCTGCCTCCTAAAAATTAACTTTTTGTAGTATGAAAATTTTTTTAAACTCACCAGTTCCTGTATCTTTGTGTTGTTTTTAGCACAGGTATCACATATGGTGGGCCGGGGCTTCGGAATCGGCATAAATCTGGCGATCTTTTTCTGGAAAAGGGCTATAAATTTGTGTTACACCTGTGGTTTTAAAGGTATCATGATGTCAGCAAAGCTCATATCCAAATTTAAGTTGGTGTCATTTTTTTCCGAGCTACCGTCGTTTTTAGTAGCATACCTTTTCCGTTGGCTTGTTGGTCACCGACTGCAATACGATTTTTGACACCCGAGCGGCGATCGTACTTGCTTCCGTCGCTGCTGCCTGATGACAATCCACGCAGATGACGCTAAATTTTAAGGTAAATCAGGATTATTATTTTCAGGTCGTTGGAAGTTGTAGTGTCGGCGTTAATTTTGTGGAATTCCGATTTGGCCGAAATTTCATTACACTGTAGTCTCAAAATTCACCATACTGATGGCAAATCAATAGACCAGACTTACCTAGAAATTTCAACTTGGCATTTGCTACACATCGGCTGCCGGGAAACCATCTGGTCTTGATAAAGCCAACCTAGAAAAACGGATCCTGCCGGAACGATGCGAAAAAAAATACCATCTCGCTGCCAAAGATCCATTAGCGGGACGGGTTTTTCACCTTGGGAACTGGGTCCAGGCAAACTGGGCATGTAAGTGGCGGCACCACATCCCTAAAACAGCAATTTTTTTGAATAAATTAGATGGCTCAATGCACCAATTTTCATTAAATTAATATAACCAAATCCATACCGCCGCCGTATTGCTCACTAGCTGCTCGAGTAGCTCGTCTGTCAAACGTACGTTACGGTCTGCCAACTAAATGGAAGAAATGAAAGCGGAATGATTTAAATTCAAGTAGCCCAGGTACTGCGCACTTACCGTACACAATAGCTTAGCTGTCGACTGGTTCTGTTTCAAAAGTTCCTCCACTTGACGTTTGGAGCTCACTAGCTCATTTTTCAAGGCTTGAACCTGAATTTTTGAGTACCTATTCGGAAAGTGCTTAAAAATTAGATACCTCGCATTCATAGTTATTCTTGTTACTCTTTTCGTGGTTGTTCTTATCCAAAGCCCTCTGTAACAGGATATATCTGATTTTTTACGTGCTCGACACCTACCTCTCGCCTGAATTTGAACGATAGGGCCATGTGGTAATCGTCACAAAACTCCATGTATTTTCTTTGTCTTTTTAATACGCCAGATTTCTCGAGTCGCTGTAGATCTTCTGAAAACTGTTGTTGCTCATTGAAAAATTGAGCCCTAACCTTGATCGAGTGGGGTTGAGCTGCTGACTGGTGATCGTTCCAGGCAATAGGTGCATTGGATACTAAATTTCATGTTTTTTACGATAAGAGGAAACGCGAGAGTGAGAGAGAGATAGAGAGAGCGAGAGAGCGATAGAGAGAGCGGGAGAGAGAGAGAAACAGAGCGAGAGAGAGAGAGACAGACCTGTATGCTTCCTCCAAACATTCACTACAAACCGGATGTAAGCAACGCAACTTCCGCTCATGAAGCTCGTCTAAAAAGCTATGAATTTTCAAGGAAAAAAAATCACATTTTCCTCGGCAACCGCCGCATTTCAACAATCTGCCGCCGCACTCGAATTTGTAGGCTGTCGTCTGGTATCCAGGCGGTGCTTCGCAGACCCACGCCATCAGTTAGAAGCTGCGTTTAAAGGTGGTTAAAATGTGAGATTTTACATGGTAAGTGGCTTATTACTTTTTATGAAGAAAAAATATGCTGAATAATTGGTAAAAACTAGGACACAGGACAAGTGATATTTGATAGGATTACCTATCATTATCTCGAAAATCAACATCTCGAAAATCAACATCTCGAAAACAAACATCTCGAAAGTTCATTATCTCGAAAGTTCATTATCTCGAAAGTTCGTTATCTCGAAAGTTAATTATCTCGAAAGTTCGTTATCTCGAAAGTTCGTTATCTCGAAAGTTCGTTATCTCGAAAGTTAATTATCTCGTATTATTATCTTTCTACTCGAATACGAGATAATTAACTTTCGAGATAATGAACTTTCGAGATATTTAGCTTTCGAGATAATGAACTTTCGAGATAATGAACTTTCGAGATAACGAACTTTCGAGATAACGAACTTTCGAGATAACGAACTTTCGAGATGTTGATTTTCGAGATGTTGATTTTCGAGATGTTGATTTTCGAGATAATGATCAATCCCCATTTGATAGGTAGAGAAGGTTTAATCACTCACGCAGATGACCAACCAGAGTCGAGCACAGGCGCCAGATGGATAGAGGGTCATCAATAGTGCGCGAATTTGTGCCTCATACGTCACTATTGATGTGACAAGAACCAGAGGACACTTATGGCCTTGACTTTTCCATTAGTGTGGCTTCTAAATCAGCATCGTTATCGTGTTGCCATTAAATTCCGTCGAACAGCCCGGGTTCCGGCTTTTCTCGGACGAAGCCTTCGACAACATCGATAAGTGTTTCCCGGGAAATTTGTTCAAGTAAATTTCGACATTCAGAATTTTGGGCACAAAATGGAGGGGGTTCACAAAAAGCTAAATTTATTAGCGAAAACGGCGATTTTTCACTAATTTTTGTGTGTGAACTAGATTCCGGACCATCATAGACACGATCTCGTTTCTTTCCTATCCAAAAACACCAGCAAAGCAAGATTTACGAAGCTCAGAAAAGTACAACAAGAAAAGCGTTGTTTTTTAAAGTTTATTCGGTATTTGTTCGCAGGGCTTTGGCGGCAGGGCAGTGCTTGGCAGGGTTGCGCGGGGTACTATCCTAAACGAAAGCAATTCAAATAAATTTGATCCAAACCTAAATATTTTGGCGATCTTCGTTAGAATGTGCCGACGATAGGTATCAGTCGTTATAGCCAGGATGATAGATCCTATCAGCGCGTGGCACGCGTTTATGACCATACCACAATTGATGATGCCTAGATTCGGTGGCCCACCAAAAATTTCATTTACCTCGGTCACCAGTGCGGCCAGTGATGAATAAAAGGATCATATACGACCAGGGCAGGGAGATTGTACAAAGAGGAATCAGGGCCTGAAACACGCCGTGTTGTGCGATAACTGTAATACCTGACACATCAACGCTACAATCACTTTGCGGTGTAGCTTTTTTGTCTTTGAGCTCATGGAGGTTGAGGTACGAAGAATGTAGAAACAATGCACAATGACCAGCGAAAACTGAAACGTAGCGTCGATTAGGGTTGCCGTATTCAGATGCTTTTACCGAATGGGAACTTAGTTTGTGCTTGGGGGAAAACGCGAAATCCCGACATTCCAAATACCGACATCCATAATCCCGACAGCCAAAGTTCGACAAGCTAAAATCCGGACAGCCGAAATCAGGACCGCCAGAAGCCCCAGATTTTAAGACCATTTATGCGTAAAACATCCGGAAATATCCTATTTTGGATAGTCGGGATTTTGGCTGTCGGGATTTTGAATGTCGATATTATGGCTGTCGGGATTTTGACTGTCGGGATTTTGAATGTCGATATTATGGCTGTCGGGATTTTGAATGTCGGGATTCTGCTTGTCGGGATTATGGCTGGAATTTATGTTTGCTACCCTTATTAGTTAGTCGTTTATTAACTTTTTTGGTTAGTTGTCAAAAATTTGTTGGGCCGTCAGATACGGCGGAGGTGTAAATGCGCTTACCAGGGTAACCGCTTCGATAAGTACAAACATAACGAAGCCAAAGCAGGTCCCCCAAGCCGGTAGATTAACAACCGGCAGTGTCGTGCTGCTGATCGCCCAAAAGCTCGGCTTTGCTGCTGCGGCATAGGCAAATGACGGGAATGCCTAAATTACGGGTATTCTGCTGAGCATAGCCGCGCTCGAGACACCTGTATGTTCTGCTCCATAATTCTGCCGTCACCCAATTCCTCGTCCATAAACGAGGCCGAAAAGGCAAAACCGCCCTCGATCAGCAAATAGTGTAGCGTGAAGAGCAGTGCCCACGTCCGGATTCTCAGCCTGGATAGCGTGCCGGTCATTCTATCAAAAAGGCGTCCTACCGAAAAGCCATTCTACCGAAAAATCGCTGACCGAAACGTCGAAGATTGAATGGAAATAGAATTACTGTGCAAATCGGTATAAATCCCTGAATTCGACTGTAGACTTCCGGTCAGATGAATCTCCAACAGGATTCTTCCGAATAAACGATTCAGGCATTCCAGGAAGGAAACCGAAATCGTGATTTTCGGGAGAATTTTCGTTAAAACGACTTTTGGTAGTATGACTTTTCTGTAAAAGACTTTTCGGTAGAATGACTTTTCGATAACGTGGCGGTGCAATGCCTGGATAAGCTCAAAACTACAAAATTTCCCACAAAAATCCCCTCCCTAGCCGTCCGCAAAACTTGCAAACCGCATGGGAGAGGAGGTTTTTTGGGGAAACCTTCCAAAAACCAAGAATTTTCTCGCACCTTGCCGGATGTTTCGCGCCAAGTATCTGCCGGTGCCGGTATAGGACGCATTGAAAAATTGCCAGCGCAAGGTTCATAAACAGCGCACCGGTGATAGCCTAGAGGACGGTGATCGTTATTCGATGATTTGACGATACTAAAGTGTGCGAAGCGAACTGACAAAGGCAAGGATGGGGGTAATGCCAATAATTGTGTACCATGGACCCCAAAACCTGGCGATTAGTGACGGAAAGAGCAATTCTGGCTTGAGCAAGTGCAGATGAAGGTCCACGCCCACCGACCAGCACTGAAATGTGCCAAAATTGTTAATTAATAGTGTCAGTCGCTGCCAAACACCTTTTGAAAACCCCCGCGACAGCTTTTTGAACGCAATTGGAGCAAAAAACAGCTGGGTGGCACTTCTAACGATCAAAGTGGGTTTTTCACAAAACGCGTTTAGTTTTTGCCTAAAAAGGGCACCGAGCGAACATGTTTGGAATAAATCAAATATTCGTAGAAAAAAAAATTGAAATAAATTGCAAGCAACCGTATTCACCTGATACCACAACAAGAAATATCTATAGTGCCTCATCGGTGCCGGCGATGCGAAGATAATTAGATAAAAGCCGAGGGCATTAAAGAAAAACCCAATGTACATCGAGCAATCCATGGCCACGAGAAAATATGTTGGTTCCTCATCCATCGGTGATTTGCGGTTACGGACGACTCGAGTGCAATGTGAGAACCATGTGGCCAGCCGCGCAAAACTAATTATTTCCCTGGGCGACCGTAAAAACTCGGTCTACTTACCCAAGTCATTGCCGCTCGCAACTACCTATTAGGTCAGCGGATTGTGAGCCACCATTGCGCCAAGCCCGGTGAAAACCACATTCCTACAACACCGTCAATTAGGGTAGTCCAAGGGTGATTTTAGGGGGTATCCTGGGTTCACTTTAAACGCGTGTCCGCAGGGTGCCCCAAAAAATCACCCCTACCTAGCGGGCCGGAGAGCTGTCCGATTTTTACGGTTTCGGGATCCATCAAAAGCTCTCGGAAAGGCGGGGCCAGCCCGTCTTTCCGAATTTTGAAATTTCGGAATGTTTTTGCCCGATTCTCGGTATTTTTGATGCAAAGGAAAGACGCTTTTTTTGGGCAAGAACCCATTTAACCGGTTAAAGCGCCACCTATGCTGTGTTTTCTCAAATAGTTTTCTAAAAGCGGCCGTCCCGGTTCCGGAAAAGTAGTAAAAATTCATAAATTGTGGTTTTTGTAAAAAACTCTTTCATCGGAAAAGCAGCAAAAATACGGCCTTTTTCGCAAAAATGTTAGTAAAGGCAAGAAAAATTCCGAAATTTCAAAATCCGGGAAGACGTGCCGGACACGCCTTTCCGAGAGCTTTCGATAGATACCGATGCCGTAAAAAAGGACAGGAGTCCGGCCCGCTAGCTAAGGGGTGGGGATTTTTTTGGGACACCCTGTATAGGTATGGGACGTATATTTATTGTTTTTTTAACGTTGGCCGGACTGCTGCAAGGGAGAAAGTATCAAAACTTGGCTTTAATTTTACGACATCTTCGGACGTAACCAAGCGTTTATTAATAATTAATTTCTTAATCATATAAGTTCATTGGGAAATACGTGGTGGCAATTCTTCAGGCATTTTTTAGGGAATTTATTACTAGCTTTGAGCAGAGCGCATAAAGCTGATCGTCGGCATCGACGTCGTCAATCGGCTGCTCGGCGCCACCGCGATCTGCTTGGCTTTCAGGCTAAATCCTTTAAAAAAAGAAGTGGTTACTGACCCAAATATCTTTCGAGATTTAGCGCCCAAATATCGTCGGTATGTTTCGTTGCTGACCGCCAATGTTATAGACCCAAGCATCGCATGGCACGAATTGAGCACCATCCCGAAATTTATGATACCTATAGCCTTGTTTAATATAAGTTTATATCAACGTTGCCTGGATCCCACGACAAGTCGAACACCACTAATGCCATATAATACATCCAGGGACATGCGATTGTGAGCACCGGGAAGCAAACCTGGTAGCATATATAAGCCTTCTGGTCAAGTTGAAACCTGATACACCAGCGTTGTGACCAACTTTCGATGCAGAATTTTTGTGTGGCGACTCATCGACGTGGAGGTGCGAATGACGTGGAAGCAGTGGATGAGCACACCGATGGTCTGCAGCTACGTGACGTTGCCCCTTTTTCAAAACGTACAAGCGTATTCGCTTCGACCACCATGCAGAAAATAAGTCCAAAAGAGGCCGTCAGGGCAGTGAGGTGGATGATTGGCACTTTAGGACTGGCATCAAGTGCCCAAAAGGCTGGTGAAGCGACGGCTGCATATGAGAAATCGGGGTATCGCTGAAACCGGAAAATGTTTTCAGGTAAGAGTTTATTCCCCCCCCCCCCAACCACTTTGTTAGGCGCCCTTTTTCGTCTGCTCCCTCTCAGCAAAGCCCACTATCTCTGTGGGTGAGGAAGGGGTGTAAACCAGACTTTAGCCGTACTTGGATAGTCCGTTCCATTATGGTACCGCCACCGTATTCCTGATGAAACCTGGAGACCGAAAAAGCGAAACCGCCCGGAACAAGGACGTAGTGGAGTACCCAAATCAGCAGCCACGTCCGGATTTTTAGTCTGAAATGTGGGTCGCGGGTTTCGACAAGGTCTCATAAAATGATTTATTTGGCCCCTTCCCCCACTTGGCCCAATGATCGGTCCTGAGGATCTGTCGATGCCGATATAGGACGCATTGAAAAACGGATAAGGAAAGGCCCATAAAGAGCACACCGCCGAGCCCCTGAATGTCTGGAAGTGACCCCAGAAAGTGATCGATGGTCACACTAATCGTGTGATTAGATTAATGGAGTGGTAAGACCGTTTAAAAATCCTGAACTCACAAAGATGGTTGCCGCGCTGGGCGCAAAAATGGTGAATATTGGGCCCCAGAACCGAACGAGCAGCGCCGGAAAGAGGATTTCAGCCTTGATGCCATGCAGCAACAGCTCTGCCGCCACGGACCAGAGCTGGAAAACATAAAAATCGTCGAATTCTTTGGTTCTTTTTAAAGGGACCAGGACGGTCAGTGTCGATCAAGGCCCATAGGCAATTGGCAGATAGCCAACGGGTCAGAGACGGGTGGGAGAGCGCGCCGAATTGAAAGGGGGCAGAATATTATTCCGCCAATTTATGCAAGTTTAAGCAAATTTCTGATCCCTTTAAGGGGATAAAGACGACATAATTCAATTGGTTACGCGGGGAAAGGGATTTGTGTCGCGTCTCGCCTGGACACGCTCTCTCCGCTTCTGGCAATTTGCCAACAAGCCAATCAGGGGATTTTCGACTGAATCCTGTACGTTCAGTTAGAAGCACTGGTGTTAATTTGTGAGGCTTGCTCACAATCAGTTGCTGATATTCATATGCTGAAGAAAATAGGTACCAAGTCCTAAAATCCACCTGATACCACAACAAAAAGTATTTATAGTGCTTCATATTCATCGGCGAGACATAGATTATCAGGTAGAACCCGACGCCATTAAAGAATAACCCAAGCAACAACGTCGCATCCATTGCGATGAGGAAATATGTGGGATAATGGTCCATTTTTCGGGTTCGTGTAATCCATGTAATTTTTCGGTACGCCGAGGCTTCGTAAAATCGATGGTGTTCACACGTGTTGTGGGGAGCAGGTGCTTTATATTATTGCAGGTACAACACGTACTTTTTTAGCGAGCGGAAACCACCACCCGCTGATAAAAGATTTGGTGTCTCTTCATAGGGTTTTTCGCCGTTTTTGTACGCGAAAAAGTTCTGAAAAATCTACAAGTTTTTCAAACTTAAAAAATTCCAAATTTTTTGTTTGCTTTTCATACGTTTTAACCGAGCGCCAAAAACATCGAAAATTTTTGTAATTTTTTAGTGTTTTTATATCTAAAAACTCTTTAAAATACCCCTCTCATCTGCGATGAGACTCAAGTAACAGCATTTTTGCGAAATTTTATTGGCGGCGATCTCGATATCGGTCGCGCACAGCAAAGCAAAACACGGCAAATACATTTTCAACTTCAACGATCTGCCGCCCCATTCGAATTCGTAGCCCCTTTATTTCAATCCTGACGATGACTCGCAGATTCAGGCCATCAGGAAGAACCTATACCAAAAGGTATGTGGAATTATATCTTTTACATGGCAAGTGGCGAAGCATTTTAATAGGACAAAGCTTGAAATTTGGAATGGCATCAAAAAAATCGAATCGGAGAAAATAATATGTCTGTAGACGATAGAGGTCGAGATTCTTATCATCCACCTAGACGATGAACCGGATTTTAGCGCAGATGACAGATGTTGAGAAAAAGTAGTCCATAGTGCGCGAATCTGTTTTTCCACGGATGTGGCATGTTTTGTGATAACATCAAGAATAGTTTACACATTTATCGATAACCTCACAAAAAATTACAATTAACTTAACGCGCCAAAAAAAACAACAAATTAATCATAGAAGTTAGGCTTCGTGACGCTGCGGTTGTGGCTCTTAAGAGAGTTCCGCTTGTTCCGGCTTCTAAAAAGCATTTAATAAGGGAAAAATATAAGCATACCTTATCGTCGTCATTCAACTGTAACATCGCTATGACTTGCTGAAGCTGCGCGATCGCTTGTTTCTGGTTCTGTATTCAAGTTTCTGATTAATTTTGATCTCCGTTTCAAACCGCAGCATTTTGATCTCGCGTCATCGACGTTTCCTTCAATGCTTTGACCTCAGCCTCTAGGGCTTTTTCCTGAAAAGTGGAATTTTGGAATATCCATGAATATGGCCCAACCTTTGACTCATAGCAAGCCCACTTCTCCGCCCAATCCTTCTTGCAAAATTCCTAGAAAAATTATAATTTGGTGGAAGAGATGAGCTTACATTGTATTCTTTTAGCGACGTACTTCTGAGCTCGAAATTGATGGCCTAAAATCTCTAAAAATACTGGGGAGGAACCTATACCAGTTGTAACTTTTCGGCTTCGACCTTCGCGCAGTTTTCACATGTGGTTTCAAGGCTCATTTGAACTGGGGTTTCCTTCTGCTCCGGCTCGGAAGCAGGCAACGCGGTTTTGCGCTTCTTGTGCTTCTTCCTCTTCTTCCTCTTGCGTGCCGACTTCACCAGATGTGTGGGCTCTGGGCTTGTTGGAATACTCTCCACGCGTCGTGGTTCAGGCTTCCATAGTAGGTGTAATCCAGCGAAACGGTTGTGGACGTAATCTAGTGTAAAGTGTTTTACAAGGGAAGGGTTCCAAGGGAAAATTTGATCGATCGGGCGAGAACGGTTGCTTCAAAACCTGCAATTTTTTTTGGCACAGAGCCCTAGCTTTTGAAAAACCCCTCATTTTTAGATCAGATACGGGGTTTTCTTGCTCATAAAATGTCTTGGATTGGGCTGGATTCATCGCGAAACGGTTAACAATGAATGTTCAACTTATCTGACACGACTCTGAGGTTTTGTAAGGGGGCTTGGAAACGCTACCCTGCACTTGTTAAAACTTGCCAAATAGTTTTCGCATCGCCGGCATAAAACGTGTAGTTTCCACAATGTCCCTGAAGAGTTTGATTTACTTTATGTTAGCTTACTGAACCCAGTCATTATCGGCACATTCTGGGCAGCTCAACGATCCGTCCGGCAGCCAGTAGAACGTCTTCTTGTCCATTTTCCTCACGAGATGGACTGAATCTCTCTCTCTCTCTCTCTCTCTCTCTCTCTCTCTCTCTCTCTCTCTCTGCCTCTTTCGCTTTTGCTTTCACTGATCTTTCCGGAAAAGCTCACTTACAGCTCCGATTCAAACATAATCTGCACGTCATCATGTCCTAAGCAAAAATTAACGAATCTCTGAGCGCCTCACCTCCTCGTTGAAGACATCCTCCTCAAAGGCCAGAATTCCATAATTTCGGAAGTTGACATTCAAAGGGCGCGAATCCACCTTATCCCAATGTAGGCACAATTCGCAAAGGTAGCGCCTAAGAGACGCAACAAGTCGTCGAATTTTTGCCACCGTTTAAAGCCCAACTAAGCGGTTGTTGTAGGAACTTGATAGGCTCGCGGTGGGCATAGCTTCTTCCACCGAACTTGAAATTCTGAACGAAACCTTGCTCTTGAAAACTGCTGAACGATGGCGGCCGTTGAGAAAAAGTTACTGAACGCTTAGATTTCATTAAGCACGTGCTAAACCTTGTCAACTCCGGCCTTTTAGAGCAAATGTTCTCCAAAACCGAGTTGTTCAGCAATTTTTGCAAGACAAGGTTTGTTAAGAGTTTCATCATCGACTGAAGGAGCTATGGCACATCGCAAAACTAGAAAAGCCCCAAAAATTTCCCGGTTGCAAAGGGCTCAATGGCAAAAAAAAACCCACAGCGGGTAGCTGAAATGAATGCATCTCCCACAACAGAGGTGACCACATGGCAGCCGTACACAATTACTCGCGTTCTCCACATCCGTATCGAACAGATTGCAGAAGCAGCAGTAGTCAAATGGTAGATCTTTTTCGTTATTGGGGATTTCCCGAGTTTCGAATTTTTTGATCCGAGCCTAGAGACGGAGTGGATAAACCTCGATATGCATATAGATACAAACCTCTTGATGCTTATCCGAGTCAAAAGACATCCAAAGGATTATCCGTTTCTTCCGAGGCCTCGAACTAAAGACTGGAAAAAAAACAAAAAAAACTAAAAAGCGACAATGGAGAGGGTGTGTTCCAAAATTCCAAAATGAAAAAGTTTGTGCGGGGCTACCAAAAAAATAGGGTGAGCGCGCTAAAACGGATAATCGGCAACCACGCTGGTCGGATTGTAGTGGGCAATTGGGCTCTTGCGCTCCCGGACTCCCAATTTACACAAATATGCCTGGCCGCGTTTTCGATTTTCGAATGCTTGGAGCCATGGAACAAAAAAATATTCCTGTCCCAGTCCTTGCGCAACCGATAGAGTGGACGATTTGGGTACCGTACAGGCCCGTAAGAGGCGAGGGGGGCGAGCCGCCCCTCCGAAATCGGCCGAAGGCCGAAAAGTTCATAAGGTGATTATGATGATTATGATTTAATTTTTCCAAAAAATTTTTTGCCTGCGGCGCTGTTTTTGGCTATTTTTAACACTAGTTTTAGTGTTATAAACCCTATGTTTTCAAAAATTTTGCCTGTGGCGCTGTAGTTTTAGTCATATTAGTGAAAAATTTTTGGGGTCGCCCCCGAAATTTGGGTTTGTTACGGCCCTGGTACCGTATCATCAGTATTTCTTCGCATAGTTTTTGGGAAGTTACCGGGAGATTTTTCAGGTAAATGTAAGCGTTCTGTAATTTTGACAAAATCAAATTTCGAAGCCAAAATAATTCGAAAGCCATGTCGGATGTCGCTAAATTCGAAACATTTCCCCGACGATTTTTTTCAAAGCGACCCGAAATATATCTCGCACAGGGAAGACATAAAAAACAGCAAATACAGGCTATTAGTGTCGATTGGGGGTCACAGAAAGAAGGAGCGCGACTTTCAGATGGACGATCCGTCGGTCTGTGTGCTGACCGTTACACCCAAGGAGTAGTGCCAATCGTCGGGCCCGAAGGCGACCGCGTAGAGTCCAGGATCTCTTGGTCTTCCTTTTCCATGCCAAATCATGACTGAAAGATACGAGGGTGGTTAGAAAAGGTCGACAAATATCTCGAGTTCCTTATCAATCACCCATCACCAGGCCCGTACGGGAGCCGAGATTTCGGGGGGGGGCACCCACCCAAAAAATTTTTGGCGACCCCCCCGGTCGCCACTTTCAAAACATGCGAAAGTAGCGACAATAACAGCGCCGCAGGCAAAAAAATTTAGAAAACCGCGTTTGTAACGCCTAAATTCGGGTGAAAACACATCGGAAACGGCGCGCGCAAGCGAAATGTTGTTCAGCAAAAAGGTGCACTAATGAAAACGAGCGCCGCAGGCAAAAATTTTTAGAAAAATAGGTTTTTTAGAAGTAAAAATCGTTTCGAAACAGTGATAAACAGCGCCGCAGGCAGAAAAATTTTTGCGAAAAAAAATCATAAGGGTCCCCCCTTATGAACTTTTCGGACCTCGACCGATTTCGGGGGGGCACCGCCCCGGTGCCCCCCCCCCTCGTACGGGCCTGCCCATCACCAACGTGGGATTTCGTTTGTCGGTATTTTGGTTGTCGCGGTTCTGATTGTCGGGATTTGGCTGGCGGGAGCTTCTTGGTCGCGATTTTCTGTCAGGGTTTTGACTGTCGGGGTTTTGGCTCTAGGGATTTTAGCTATCGGGGTTTCGATTGCCGGAATTTTTTTTTGGTTTCTGGCTATCGGGGTTTTTTTTATCTGTGGGATCAGGTTTTCTGTGCCATTATTCTCGATGACAATTGCAGAATCTGCTTAAAATCACCGTCTATCAGAGTTCAAGTAATTGGTCGACAAATGCCGACAGGAGTGCTGGTTTTTTAAATATCTTGCAGCTCAAGTGGTCCTCGCCGTTTTGTATTTTCTTGATGGCCCGCTGTACCTAAACCAATTGGATGATCGATTTTATTTTTTTGTCCGCAGATTATCATGGTTTTTCCGGGGTTAAACTTTATGTACGTTCTTCACGCCCCAATCAGCTAAAACACCCACCGTCTTTGGCTCAACGTCCGGATCAAGCAGCAGGAAAAGTACCGAATCATTCCCGTTCTCGAAGCGCTCGAATTCCAGGCTTAAGCAGAAAGAATCTCCAAGAAAGGCCAAATCTACTAATTGTCATCGTTGCATACAAGTCCGTTCAGTACACTGGCAAATATCTCTTCAAGCGGCCGTCCACCGAACTCCTCCGTAAACCACCAAACACAGATGATCCTGCCGCGCTTAAACTAAAAACATATTTTTCGGCGTTTTTGGCCTGAATTTGAGAGACCTTACCGCCAGTTTAGACACCTTAGGTAATAGATCGCCAATACTTTTCCTCAATTTTTCCAACCATCCGTCTCGGAAGTCCTAAAATAAAAGATTTTTTTAGTAATATTTTTTGAATTAGCAATACGTAGTTCTACATAAAGATGAAATAATGAAAAACTCGGGGTTAGCGGGCGGAGCCCGCTAACCCCTTTTGGTTTGAGGTACCCCCCCATACGACTCTTTTGGGGTCCTTTTCCGGATTTAAAAAAGAACCAGGCATCGGATCGCAAAACTGAATACACCATCGGAACCGGCGACACTTTTTACATACTATAAGCTTTTAAAAATTGAAAAAGAATGAAATTTCGAATTTTAACAGCCGATTTAAATTGCGTTTCGAGGCGGGGGGGGGGTATGTCGGGGCGTACGCAAAACCTTTGTAGTCGTCAAAAAGTGCCTTCCCACCATCCGTTTGGGCTGAAATTTTGCACAGTTATTGGGTGTATGATAATCTCGGACCGCAAGAAGAGTTTTTTTCAAAATAGGCTTTTAAAAAATTTATATGAATTTTTAAGTTTAAAAGTTAAATCGCGGTCAAAACAATGGTTAGTGATGTCCGTTTGGGCTGAAATTTTGCTCAAATATGCATTAGACCATGCCGGAATAAGTAAAGAAGAAATTGCGTCGAAATAATGCTTCTTCTCTCAGATATTATAACTTTAAACCTTCGCCATACGGGGCGCCACCCTCCCCTTTGGCGGCCCCAGTCCAGGTCAGGGGGCGGGTCTAGCTTCCCCAAGCCAGCCCTCGAGTCTCGCAGTTGGCCTAGTGGTTAGCACGCTGTACTGGGAAGACTTGGCTGCCGAGTTCGAACCCCGCCCGAAACATGGTTTTTGCCGATTGGCCCCCGTGCATCCTTATGGTTCTAGTGCCGTCACAAAGCGCCGCAGGCAAATTTTTTTGAAGTTTTGCGTACAAGGGTTCATCTGAATAAGTATTCCTTGGCTTATTTTACGATCTTAACAATAAGATTGAGGCAAAAGGGCTAAATTTCTCTCTAAGGCTAAAAAGAGTCTTTTTAAAAAAGGGCTTTTGGTTTTCGCAAAAGAGGAATTCTCGTGGCAACAAAAGAGCTAAATTCCTTTCAAACTCTTAAAAATGCCATAGAATGTGGGATCAACCAAAAGTTGCTGGCACCTTATTAAAACGGACATATCTAGTTTCTAGCGGTTTCGGCTTGTAAATAATTTCTTTATTATGATCTATTTGCATTTTCTTGAAATTTACCTGTGGACCTGACCTGTGATCTGGGATGGTACCGAGTTTATTAAGGTTTTAAATAGCCAGCAACTTTTTGTTGTTCCCGCATTCTATGGCATTTTTAAGAGTTTGAAAGGAATTTAGCTCTTTTTGTTGCCACGAGAATTCCTCTCTTTTTGCGAAAACCAAATTTACTACATACTTTGATAAGTCGCGGCAAATTGTCTCCAATCCAGAACTTGTCGCATTTGAGAGTACATTCACCGATTCTAATTTTCTCGATGTCACCGGTTAGCTAAACCTTTCAATGTTCTCCTTCGCGCTTCTCTCTCTCTCTCTCTCTCTCTCTTTCTCGCTCTCTCTCTCTTTCTCGCTCTCTCTATTTCTCATTCTCTCTCTCTCTCTCTCTCTCTCTCTCTCTCTCTCTCTCTCTCCCTTTCTCTCTCTATCCTGCTCTCTCGCTCGCTCTCTCCACTACCAAAAATACAGGCTTAATTTATCAAAATCGAAAAGGTTTCACTTACGCTTTCAGGACACTCTCTCCCCAGAACGAAAATAAAGATCATCAAGCCCCCTTCCGTGTGAAGATGCTGGTATCTTATTTTGACAGCGCAAGGTGTGATCAACTCTCCAGCCTCGCATTCCAGCACTTTCCTGAAGGATGGGCAGTAGGCGGAATTATGCAGGGCCCCCGAGCGACTTGGTAGCCGCCACGCGCACAGCATGGTTCGGAAATCTGCCTAAATTGCAGCATTTTGTCGGCCTTTTACTTAATTAGTTTTTTTTGGCTCATTTGATGAGCGCCTACCCCTTGTTCTTCCAACGAGGTGAAAAGATCCTGTAGTTTTTTGACATCTGATTTTACGCGCCGGGTTCTAACGCGCTCTCTCGGTATAGCTGCTTCTGGAGCCATGGCCATTTCGGGAACGGTATCGGCGCTACAAAAGATTTTTCCAGAAGAAGGGGCATTCGAGCTACTTTGCAAGCTCGTTGGCCTCAGCCTCAGGTTCAGCTGATATTTCCATTTCTGCAACCTGAAAGGATCATTAGGTACTAGCGGGCGAGAAAGATACCTTGAGCTCAAGAACAAAGTCTTCGTCTTCTTTGCCGCCTCTTTTGAAGTAAGTAATGACAAGGAGTCCGTCCGCGTTTGGATAGGGCTTGCCGTGAAACGCTAGCATCACCTAAAAACAAGGCCCAATAACGAATGAATTCCGGATCTACATCCCAACCTTTTTCGCGGCCGCTGCGCTAGTGAAGTTGATGAAGCAGCTCTTGCCAGTTCGATCTCTTTGGAGTGTTACACTGAAAGCATCAAACAATGTATCAATTTTGTGGATTTACACCCAATTTCGATAATCTATTTCCAAAGGAAAAAAATCTGGTTTTCGAAAAGTCATTTACCGAAAGTCTTATTTTCGAAATTCAGAATTTCGTGAAATATGGGTCCGTCCAGCTATCAAGAAATGGCCGCAAAAGGGTATGATATAACAAAGCAGATTTTTTAAAATCCTGAGTTTCCAGAAGTCGTTTTTGAAATAGGACATTTGTAAAGATGGCTTCTGGAAAGATTACTTTTTCGAAAAAAGATTTTCGAAAAGAAGTTTTTGAACGAGAGAATGCTATCTCTCTCTCCCTCCCTCCCCTCCCTCCCTCCCGCCCTCTCTCTCTCTCTCTCTCTCTCTCTCTCTCTCTCTCTCTCTTTTTCTTTCTTTTTCTCTCCCTCTCTCTCCCTTTCTCTCCTCTCCCGCCTCTTCTCCCCATGGTCAGATCCGCGAATTTAAGTTATCTTGGAGAAAACACCTACTATGGTTGATTCACATCTGCTCCACCACCCAACAGCTCCCTCAAAACATCTTGAGCCGACACTCGCTTAGGAATATATTGGATTTCAAGGCTCGTATTATCCCCCTCAACAGCTTTTGTTGCCTTCGCAAAAGTCTCATGCTCCATGGACATAACGTAGCTATATCCCGGGAAAACGGTGCCATTATATCGTTCAATGAACTAAACGGTGGCTTCCTCTCAGGAGAATGTTTCCACTTTTTCGGCAGCTTCTTGTGTCGGCATTGTCAAAAGGACCTTGCCGAACCGCGGGTGACCATAGCATTTAAAGCTGAATTTTCTGAATATTCGATGTTCATAAATTATAATCCCGCAATTGTTTTAACGGCAGACGGGCGACTGTTTTGAAGAGTTGCTTGCAATGTTCATGCTGCACATCTTCCGGGATCCGCTCGATGCCGCTGATGAGTACCGTCTTATAGCCGATGGTATGCTGAAGGCAGCCGGATGTAGGATACATCCGGAGAAGCTGGATGCTAATCCAGTTTCACATGGGAGCAAGTCTACCCTGCGCAGAATTGTGCGCCAATTTCGAATGTATTTTCAAAATCTGCCAACGGAACCGATTAAAAGGTTGTGTGACGTTGTTAAGCGCGAAAACAGCCAAAATGGCACAATTTCGAGAAAATTTTACTTTCTCCGCTTAAGAGAGGCGTAGCTTTGTTACTCTGTTAGTTTCGCAGGTTTTAAAACCAAATTCGGAATCAGCGCAAAATTCTGCGCATAAGCTTGGCACGGCGTGGAAACGGGCTTATTTTCATTTTGTCGAAATCTAAATTTTCGAAATTAAGTGCGTTGTCAGCCCTGATTTTCCATACATCTTAAACGTTTGACAAATTGAAATGTCAGCACATTCAAATTTCGACAAGATGGAATTTCTACAAAACAATATTTTGAGAAAATGAAATTTCGACAGAATCAAGTTACGATAAAATGTTTTTCAAAAAAACAGATTTCGACAGTTCAGATATTTTGACAATGATAATAACTCCTGGTAAAAAGAGGACATTAACAAAAATTCCTATTGTTAGCGGAAATCCTACCCCAAACTCAGGGTTTCGCGCGACATCATCCAGGCCCAGCCGTACGGTCACCATGGGCATCTTTTCCTTCGGTGCATGTTTTTTCCTTGACGAGGTTCCCGCACCCACCTTCTAAATATCTTCCCCACGTCGGGAACCGAGTGTCATACCTTTTTCTTAACTCCCATTTTTTCGCAAGTCAGGCAGATTTCCTCGGCAACCGCGCCCTCTGATACTCGCGCTTCATAGCAGGCGCGGCAAACTTGGTGGAGGTTCTTGCAGCCCTGGTTCCAGTATCGAAACGGACCCACTAAAAGAGTCGATAATACAAATAGAACACCCTCTTTAACTCGTCGGATCGGATCGGGATGATACTTCCGCCAATCGATAGCCCTTCTAATGGCGGGTTTACAACAATATTCAAAACCATGTTTTTATTTAGATGCGCGATTTCGCAAGGCATTTTGTAAAATGTTTGCTATTTCTCGGGGTTGCATACGAGCTAATTTGCCTTGATTTCTCCAAGCAGATGAACCGAAAATTTCGGTTAATTAGATGCAGTGGCCTTTCCTTAATGTTTTTAAGTACTTTAATGGTTCATTTAGATAAAAACAAGGTTTTGAAGTCTGATGCAAACTCGCTGTTGCAGGGCTTTCGATTGGTGTAACTACCATTCCGATCCGATACCGAGTTAAAGTGGATGTTTTTTGGGACACCCTGTATACAAAGATGAGTAGAAAGTGTTTGCAATTCTCACACGGCTGAAGGCATTGGCTACAGGGACGCAGTTCGGCGTCCGACACGACGGGAATCTCCTCGGCGTCTTGCGGCTTCAAATCCTTGCGGCCCAAATCTAACAAAGATCGAATAAAGAGCAACAGTTCCGCAAAGTATGAAGAAAACCTTTAATTAAATTACCTGCAGCCATAATTAATGACCTGCTGCTTTTGACGTCGGGAGCTTGTTTATGGCGCTGACCGCCAGCAAACGACAGCTAAAATACGAGCGCCTCGAAGGTTTGCCGATAACAAATTATTTTCCGATTCCGAAGAGTCGGGAAATACGTATATTCTTATCAGCGGATCGTGTGATTTGTGAATCATGTGATTCGTTGTCCCAACTTTGTATGCGAATGTGGACGTATAAAGATCTTTGCGCTGTGGTCAAGGTGCGATGTTAGATAAAAGCATTTTATTGAAAAAAATACAACAATTTTTTATGGCATAAAATTTTTACAATAAGTCAGAGGAAAGCCAAAAATACAGCCTCCCCCACAAAAGAGTTGTCCTTATGCGATATCGAACTTGTCATGCAGCAGATCTTGGACTTCTCGCGATTGCTGATACAGCTCACATTTCACGGCAGCGTCGAGAAAGCTCATTTTTCTTATCTCCATCACTAGCTAAATTATTTCATTTGTCTGACCGTTTATCAACTTTACCGTCAATGCGGATTTTTTTTTCTTCGCGAAAAGAAAGAGCATGGAGCCCACCGGCGTGTCCATTTGCTCAAATTTTAGCCTAAATTTTTTGATAGTCGAAGTGACGTGCTGCCTACCTTCCCTCATCGCAAGCAAGGCCATGCAGAACGTTCGCAAACAGGGTCTCCAACTTTTGATCGTGGAACGAATTTTTTAACCACCAAATACAGATGACTTGGCCGCCCTTGTACTAAAGATTTAATTTTGGTTTTTGGTACGACTCATAACGTTTCTAAGATCTTTATGGTGTTGCCTCACTTACAGTGCCTTGCTCCACCGAAGTTAGTAGGTTCCGTACGCGACGTGTATTGTCCGTATCCGGCAAAGGCTCATGTGGTGTTGGCACGACTTTCGGTGGTTTGGTTGGACTTTCTTCAGAAGCTGTTTTGAGTGCCTGGTTCTTCACATTAAGGGTTATATTCCGAGCACATACCTCGTTGGCAATCGCCGGGCATCGCTTGCTTAATGCTGTATAACTGACCGTAATCGTTTGGTTTTCTAGTACAGCGCCATCCCATTTTGTGGCAACCTGAATTGAGCCATAGCTAGAGGTAGGCGGATGCTGCCGATAGTTAAAGTATCAATAACTTGACGGGTAGTTTAACGCATATTAATACACAAAATATACCGGATGTCCCATAAAAAAGCACTCCTCCGGCATTTCACCGTATTACATCCCAACAGTCCCAAAATTGGACTGGAGGTGTATCATACCCTAAATAACCACAATCCTGAGTTATAGCCCGTTCGCTAGAGTAGTTTTCGAGTTATCGCCAAAATAATGTTTTTTTTACGCGGTTCTTAACAGTTTTTCGGCTATCTTTTTGGACTTTGCATCGATTTGCATCGACTTCCGGCTCCGAAACCCTAATTTCGCTTAATATCGGGGATGACTTTGCGTTACAAAAATTGTTGAAATCAACGGTTATTTCACTTATTTTAAACAAAAAAAATCTCTAGGGGTGAAGAAGGCTTGCCGCTTCATTTTCACTTAAGATTCGAAGGGTCGATTCCGACGAAAACCATATGAAAAACGGATAAAAAAGTTTATTTTTGGTGTATCTCGAAGATTACTGTAGCTGGCTGGCTATAATTCAGGATTGTGGTTATTTAGGGTCTGATACACCTCTGGTCCAAATTTCGGACAGATCGGATGTAATAAGGCAAAATGCCAATATTTTTGAAAATAACTTGCTTTTTCCGCGGCTGCTATATTATCCAGGTATGCAATGCAACATTGGCTATTCTCACCGCTCATCCGTAATAACATATCGGGGCTTGAAAAATGTTGCTTTATCGCGGACTTACTAGTACCTGTCCTCCCAGTAGATCAAATTCTCCCCATTCTCCAGGAAGTCACTAACAACGTCATCCTGAGAGTGGCTCATCGGAATCTTGTCTATCACGATTTTTGTCCGATTGTACTGAAATAATTCATAAAAATAGGCCCCCAGCGTACCGAAACATTTTTAGTTGTCTCTTCTTTTTGATTTAGCAATTGTTGGCATTCGGCCAGTGCGCCGCACAGTTGTTTGCTTAATTCGCTGATCTAAATTTTTTAATATTATAAGAGTGATCAACGCTTATACTCGGCTTTGGCTTTCTTCTTGTACGCGGTTGAGTTGGTTGTTTAGTTGCTCGATCTAGATTTTTCTATGCTAAACACCGGGTGTCCCACCATACTGCGCATTCCCTCCTTTTCGTCTTGCCATTTTTTTGACAGCTCGGTCTGAATGGTTTTAATGACGTTTCTAGCATTGATTTGCATACCTGATTTTTCTCATTCGCCGAAAGTCGGCTGATCATCTCTTTATTAACGATTCTTAGCATATTGGCTGCGTTTGCGTGCTCCTTCATTACTGTCTAAAATCGAGGCATTCCGAAGAAAGCAGCGATTCATTAATACGTTAGACTATATAAATAGAGTTTACAAAGCCTGCCTCGAATCTCTTGTGTATGCCCAGTTGAGTCATGAATCCGATGTGGGCCGCCTCCTTTCTTGCCATTAGTGCGCGCAATTCTTTTAGCTAAGACTAATTTCTAAATCTTTTTAAAGGTTTTCACTTCAGCTTCCAACGCCTTTTCTCGCTTCGCCGGATTTTTTATCGTGGCCTAAATCGACGTGTTTTTTTCATTTTCATGGCAGTACCTGCCACCGGGCAGCCAACGCCAATATTTCCGAGTCCATGTCTTTGCGCTGTTGGAGCAGGAAGGCCACCTAATTTTAAATCATATTTTTGGGTTCTCCGCACAAATCCCCGTTCCCACAGCTTCAGTTGGAAAGCGCGGACCTCAGGCGAATCCTGAAATAAATATTTTTGCTGGAATTTTATTTGTAAAGTTCGTATTTGTTTAGTGCGATGTGGTATGCGTGGGGTTTTTCTGACCTTCGGTTTGGGCCATGGGTCGTCGCAAAAGCGGCAAATCGCGTGTTTTCCCCAGTCTTCAGCACTGAAACGTATTTTGAGGTTGATATTCAAAAAAAGTGTTTGCCGCTCATTGAATTGATATTTGATACTATAAAACTACCAGATCGTTAAACGCTGGGTCGTCAAAATCGTCAAGGATGTCCAAAGAGCTTTTTGAAAACTCACGTCTCTGCCGAATTCAACCCGTTGTAGCATTCCATACACATATTATGCCCACAAATATCAAGCGTGATTTGCGGCCCAGCCGTAACTATTATAGATATACTGATGTCTTAAAAGGCCAGGCGCACTCAATTGTTTGCAAACGGTGCAATGGGTTGTTTCGTTGATCTCTGGCTCCGGCTCCGACTTTTTTGCGGGTACCGAATTCGAATTCTGAAGGGGGAACCTCGGCAAAAAAGTCGTCTTACTTTGTTGCGATTCTTGTTGGAAGGTCCGGGTTTTGACGTGGAGGCACCAGCCGTTGAAGATTTCGATTGCTAAACCAAGTTGTTTCAGCTGTCCTTTGTACCGTATTGTTGGTTTGGGCTGAGCTAATGCAAAAAAGGGGAGGAGGATTTTTCCTTTTCCGGTTTGCTGAAACCAGCGATCCCAGGCGCCTGGCGAGTTTTGACGAAGCCACTGTAAAAAGTGTCCGACAAATTTCGATTTTTTTTTGCTAAATTAATGTACCTCTGAGCCTCCCACTCCTGCTCCCTCAGTCAAATCCTCATCTTTTTCCGGTCGTACCGCCGCTTCTTCCTGTGTTTGATAAACCCCCCGGTTCTCACACGAAAGGCACTTTTCGGATTCCCAGAATGCCGGCCTAAATTTCAAAAAACTATTTGGCTAAGGACCGTCAAACCCCACCCAAACATATTAAGTGAAAATTGATAGCAGCTTTGGCAGACCCGATGGCCCCTGACGCAGCGGGAAATCGAATATCGGGGCAAGCCGCGGTCAACTGGAAGATGGTTACCGTGTAGCCTGGTATTTTCCAACTTACAAAGCTGAAAGCACTGGCTACAGCATCGGAACTCCTCTTCCAGGCCAGCATCTGGATCGGTGAATTCGAAATCATGCTGTGTGGACTGCCCGGCGCCCATTTTCCTAAGGAGGGATAGTCAGTCGAAAAATAGTAGTTATAATACATCGTAAACTCAAGAAATCAAGACGAAAAGATTAGAATTAAGTGTCAAAGCGATTCAGTACTAGGACTCCAAACGATATCTGAACCTTTACTGCCAGACAAGGGCGAAGGTACCGTAGTGATATTTTTAATTAGGCTAGTTAAAAATAACGGTGATTAAAGAAATCCTGAAAATATAGGTTATTAAAGAACTCAAAATAAATAAAATCGTACTTTAGGGTAGTTCGTGACTAATACGTATACTTCGCCAACCACCCCGGGTGGTACCACCCCCGGGGGGGTGGTGGGGGAGGAGGGGGGGGTGGGGGGGGTGGTGGGGGGGGGTTGGGGGGGGGTCGTCGGGGGGGTGGGGGGGGGTTGGGGGGGGAGGTCATTCATTTACCCCCCCCCACCCAAAATTTTTTGAATGGCAATTAAACTTTCCGTTTACATTGTCTTTGAGGACCCTTCTCACCGAACAATGAAGTAGTAACTAATACGATTCCAAATGTCCGCTCAGGCCACATTTTTCCACCGGAAGCGGTTAAATGTGGAATTGCCTGCTGTGAACCCCGCAGCTGTCAATAGAAGTGCCCCGCAAAATTCTGGAGATAACGAACAGTTTTTGGGGGTAGATGAGTCGGCAAATACGTATACCCTTATCGCCACATTTTGTCAGCGCTGGCGAATGGCTTTTGAAAAGACTTGTTGTGAGAATGGAGCTTTTGTTCGTCAAATTTGTCCAAAATCTTTGCCATGGAAAGTGGAATATGAATTTTCGACGTCGCAAGCTAGCAGAGATTCTTGATCGCTTCGTAAATGTCCTCTAGCAACAACGTTGTTTTATTCAACCTCATGATCACAAATTAGCACAATTCAGTGGCGTATGTCTGCTCGGTTCCTGGGAATTTGGCGGTCCTGTAGTATGTAGCGATCAGACGGGCCATATTCTTCGTCGCAAATTTCACTTTGCAGGATTTTAGACCATCGGGCTGGACGGTAAATTCAAATCTGAAAATGATGGATTGCCCAGTCAATTGGTTAAAGGGATCAGGAAGGATCAGGAAAAATTAGCATAAAACGGGTTTCGTTCTAAAAATTAGCATATAATATATGCTAATTTTTAATTGGCCGGTTGGCCGGTTGCCAACCATAGTTGACCCCCCCATCTACTGGGCGTTCCTTATCCCTGTAAGAAGGAAAATCAGAGGGTAAGAGTTACCCTGGAGGATTGGCGAATTGAATCTTCGTCCCACCGACCGACAAGTTGTGAAAAATTGAGATTAAGCTGAACATGTCGGCCGAAGGAGGCAGATTTTTGAAGAGGACTCGATCGGTTTCCTGAAAACCTCTCATTAAATGGGCAGGCGCCATCATAATATTGAAAGCCATTTTCTCGAAATCCCTAATTTCGAAATTCCGGTACCTCGACATTTCATAATGTCGTAATCTCATAGCGGCTAATTTTTTTCGAGGAGGTTCTAATTTTCTTTTAATTTTTGCGTGATAATATTTACGACATTTTGATAGAAAACCCTAAATTAAGGTTGCGGGAACGTGTTTGACGTTCTTTTATCAAAACACTGGTAATTAAAAAAACCACTTTCTTAAAAATCGCTGCTAGTTTCTAAATTTTTTAGCCAAAGTGGTCTTAACGCACTTTTGCCTTGATCGACGCCTTCAACACAGCGAGACTCGGATGCCTTGGGTTATTATTGGCGCCGTAGTACTCGATCACCAACTTATTTTTCGTATCCGGGTACATCTTCGCGTTCCAGCTGGCAAGGGTCTAAATAAAGGTCATATCAAAAAAGGATACGATCTTACCCTAATGCCAAGCTCTTCATTGACTAGATAAGCAACCATAGTTTTAATTTCCTGATCGAAATCGTCGTTGACAAGGTAGATCTTCGGACTAGAGCGGATTAAAGTTTAAAGCCGTGACCGAAGCGATACCGTCCGTTTTCTTGCTTCAAATTGAGCTCCTGGCTGAAGAAAGTGGTGATCAGTTCATCAATGGTTACTGTAGCAGGCAGGCCCCTGACGCATACGACGCTTTTGTCGGTCTAAATAGCAATGGTATGAAAAAATGTTGCTTGAACTTCACGTCTGAAAATTTCAATCGTGTACGCCTAACCTAAACCCAAGCTCAAGCTAGGTCAAAGCGATTTCATCTCCCCAAGCCAAAGCCCAAGCCCGAGCTAAGCCTAACCTATAAAACAATTACCGCAGCTCTTGTAGGATCCGGCTTCTTGACAGCCGGCTTATGGGGTTGTGGTGCTGCCGGAGGAGGTGTCGGAGGTGTCGGAGGTGTCGGAGGAGTGGGAGGCGTCGGAGGCACCGCAGAATTGGGTGCATAATTCGGTGGTGGTCCGTAAGTTGGAAAATTCGGAGGCGGGCCCATGAACGGATAGGCAACCGGATGGTACGGCATGCCATACAGGCCGGGAGGTGGCATAAACTGCCCGTGTTGCGGGTTGAAAGGCATCCGGGGCGGGACTGGCATATCGTAGCCCGGACGTCCGCGAGGCCCGCCTAAAGTAACGATTACAACTTTACTGTGCATAAAAATAGTTCAGCGCAACGAGCGCACTTCCATGGCGTTCTTTACCACCCAGAGCCATATTGAAAAAATTTTTTGGAATAAGCCAGCCACGTGTGCCAGTTTAGGCGATTTTAAGTTAAAATGCACCGGAAAAGCGCGCCGGCGCATCACTATTTCACAAAAATTCAATTTTCGCTGTTAAAATTGAGTCTTTGTAAAGATCTCCGCCATCTTCCCTTTTAGGACGCGATTAGCATACGCCCGAAATGCAGAGTACGCATAATTATAAAAAGACAGAGGACACATTTTCGCAGTTTTTCCTCATTTTTTAACCTCGAGGTGATTGTTTATCTTTTCATAGTTCACCAGAGCCCAAAATAATCCGAGAGGCCCAAATTATATAAGGTAGGATTACCGTATCCGTATTGCTGGCTTCTGGCCGGCGATGGTGGGCGGCGATTCTGATTGCCGGTTGGGCGCTCTAAAACCGTTATTGATCTGCATATTACCATTTGTACAGTTAATTCAAAGGCATTGCCGATTAGGACCTACCAGTAGACTGTGTTCTCTCGATTTTCTTCCTTCGGAAGTAAGTAATGTTGAGGACCATCTTAGTGTTGGGATAGGGCTGATCATGAAAAGCGTCCATGACCTAAAAGGGTCGTAAATTTGCAGTTGCCTTTCTCGGATACCTTTTTAGCTGCTTCTTCGGTTTTGAAAGACACAATGCATAGCTGGCCTGCACGAGCTGGTTGAAGCGTGATGCTAAAAGTTTACCTTATGGGTCCGTGTAGTTCTAACATTCTAACTCAAGGTTCTCCTTTCTCTCTCTCTCTCTCTCTCTCTCTCTCTCTCTCTTTCTCTCTCACGATAGCATCTCTTACTCGCACGCTCCCTTTCTCTTTCTCTCTCTCTCTCTCGCTCACTCTCGCTCGCTTTCTCGCTCTCCCTATCACTCACCCGATCTCGCTCACTCTCGCTCTAACTCTCGCTATCTCTCTCTCTCTCTCTCTCTCTCTCTCTCTCTCTCTCTCTCTCTCTTTCGTCTAGCACCCACAATCGTTGGTTCAGATCTGCTCCCCCATTCAACAATTCCTTCAAAACATCCTCCGACGTCACACGATTTGGCAAATTCTGTATGTAAAGCGTCCTCTTTTGCTCCAAATCATTATTCCCATCGACATCGGCCTTTGGCTTGCTGTCGAAAGTCTCATGCTTCGCCGACATAATATTTTTATGCCCCGGAAAACATTCCCCATCGTATTTGTCGATGAACTAAAGCCTGCATGAATTCAATAAATATTTTCAACCTGTTTGGCAGCTTCTCGCGTCGGCATCGACATGAACACCTTTCCAAATCGGTTGCCCCCATAGCATTTGATTCTAAAGTGGCATGAATCGATGAAGGTTTTGTGCTTGCTAACCGTAGTTGTTCTTCCGGCAACCCGGTAGCTTCTTCGAACATTTCACGACATTTCTCTAGTTTTTCCGCCTCACCGATGCGCTCGATGCCGCTGATGAGCACGGTTTTGTAGCCGATATTCTGCTGAAATCTTATCACTTTTGAGGAAAAGGGGAGTACCCCGAATTCTGGATTCGCGGCGACATCTGGTTGCTCGTCCACCGGCTGCTTCTTCTTTGGGTCTACGCTGGGAGCAATTGGAGCCGGTGGAGGTGATGGTGGCTTTCTAGATTTTTTAGGTGCTTTGCGAGCTGGCAAAACGTACGGTTTCTCGGCAGGTTTTGGAGGTACGGCCGCTTGCTTCGGACTCGTTGGAGTCGGCGACCTCGGTGAGTCTTTTGCGGTGGGATTCTAGAAACTTGCAGGAATATTCAGCCAAGTAGTAATCGTGCTTTCTAGCTTTCAAGCCCAAGATAAATTTAAGCGAAATTTAGGTTCAGCCTAAGCTAGTCTTAAGCTAGCCTAAGCTAGGACTAAGCTAAGCCCAAGATAAGCCTAGCTAAGCCTAAGCTAAGCCTAAAGCTAGCATTCGTCCTTACCGGTCGGTTAGCACTATGCAGCTCTCGGAGCGCATACACTGCTCGTTGCACCTCAAAGTTCGGCGTCATATTCTCGAATTTCCGGTTGCACTCCCAGCAGACGGCGCCCGAGTTGCTAAGGACAGTTTCACTAGGCTCCTGCGTATATCCCTTACTGTTCGGTTAGACATGTCGCGCAGTAGGTGTGTCCGCATGGAGACAAGATTAGGGGACGTCTCAGATCGTCATCATCTCAAAAAACACACAAAGCTGGACGTCTGTACTCTTGCACTTACAAGGCTCTCGGCAAATCGAACAGCACAAAACGTTTTCAAGTTCGGGCTGCTCTTGAGCAACAACGACGGGAATTTCCGGTTTGCTAGAGCCTCCTTGTTTAGTCGGGGAACTGAGCTTTTGATGGGGCTCCCCTAGCTTCAGGGCCTCCAGCTTTTTCAGCGAGTACGCCGCGTCGGCCAGCTTCTGCTTCTCGGCACTGGCTTTTCGCTTGGATTTTTCTTGCTGCTTCTCGTCGAGCCAATGTTTGAACACCATGCGCGCCTGAAAATATTAATTAAATTTGGCGACTTAGGCGAATTTTTTAGGTAAAAACTAAAGATTAAAAATTACCCGTTCGACGACAGCGCTATCGGTCGCCCCATCTTTCGCAAAATAAAAGCATAGATTTGGTGTGTACCTAAATTCGCAACTTTACAACTTTTGTTACGAAACTGAACTATCATATGGGGTTCGGAAAGAAATGCTAAGCTATAGTATTATATTATTACCAGGAAAAAATACCCACCAAATCCCTTCAAAATCCGGGTTCTCCAAGATGTAGAGCACGATATAGGCGCACAATTCGTGCCAATTTTTGTGGCTGAGAATTGTGAACACCTCGAAGCTTGCCTAAAATTGTTGAAAATGGGCTTAAGCCGAAGCCTAGACCTAAAGTAAGCCCAAGCCCAAGCCTAGGACCAGGCCTAAAGCTAAGTAGAAGCCTACCGAAAACCCAAGCCTAAGCCTAAGCTTAAACCTATGACCAAGCCCAAGCCTAAATCGAAGACTAACTGTAACCCTCTTATGGTCGAAGTGGCAATTCCGTACGTGAGATAGTGCAAAAAAGTTTTTTTTGACGGGCCCTTCCTTGCCCAAGATGGTCAATTTTCAAAATTTTAGAAATTTTGAGCTACGGATTCTTGAGGCAGCCCGATTCGAAAGAACACGTTTTTTACCCCGGAAAATGTCTTACTCTCCACCAAAAGTATTTTACGGTATTTTTAGAACTGGCATTTTGGGTGTTAAAAACGCTTGCAACTTTTTAATCTGAGGGGTTCCGCAACTTTTGGAAACGGATTCGGAATCAGCAAAAAATTCTGCACAAGATGTGCTATCTCACGTACGGAATTGCCACTTCGACCATAAGAGTGTTACAGTAAGCCTAAAGCTAAGCCGAATCCAAACGAAAACCTAATGTCAAGCCTAAGCCGTAGCACAGGCCCAAGCCCCAACCTCGACATAAGCAACGCCCTACGCCTAAGCTTAAAGAGATGAGGACGGCATCTGTTGAACCCCCGTTGCGGGGGGTTCAACAGGTCCGGCAGCGCAGGGCGCCCAGGGGAGAGGCGCAGAGACATTTTCTTTCCCGCGCGTAATCGATTGACTTATGCCGCCCCTATCCCTTTAAACCTAATCCTGAGCCAAGTCCAAGCCGGAGTCCAAAGCCAAAACCTAATTTTCAGCCAAAAACTAAGCCTAAGCCGGACCTAAGCATAAACATAAGCTAAGCAAACCTTCTTGGGAACCACCGGACAGTCCGAAGAATTCAAGTTTGTTGCACCAGCTAAATCGAATTTAAAAAAATTATATTGACTATTTACCTTTTACTCCTTCGGCAATCGCCATTGGATAAATGTGTTTAAAGTAATTAAGACAACGTAGGATTGTTTTTTCTTGTTTTTCTTTGCTGAAATTTGAGCGGTATTCTTAGAACACAAAATAACTATTTCTCGATTGGGTGAACTTACGGAATTCGGAACGCTTGGGTGATGATGGAAGCCTGCAGCGCGGAAAGTTCCGGGCTTCTTGCCACCATCGTGATGAATTCTTGAATCGGGTCCATCTTGCCGGTAAGGTAACAAGAATCGAAAGTGGCTGCAGAATGGGGATCGACGCGGGAACGGCGGATTTTACGAGCAACAGAAAAAGGGGTGGGTGATAAGCTGCCGGGATTTCGACGCGTAAGAAGGGGTGAAGCGGCGACTCTGTGATTCAAAAGCAGCGTTTTATTTGGTAAGGGGAGGGGGGAAATCATTTTTTCTTGTGCAAAGCTCGGCCCCAAATGGCTTTGTGTATCATAACTTATCGCTAGACTTTACTTGGCCCCCAGCCGGAAGGTTCCTAAATTTTTTCTCGAAAATTGCAAAAACTAAATATTAAAATTTATAAGTTTAATATAATGTCTAACAGGTTTGCAGGTTTTTACATGTTTTTGGTGGGCTTACGTGCAGTTGACCCGCCCCAGCCGACCCCCACCTACCGTATGTCGGCCCCTGTTCATCTACAGGTACGTAAAGTATACCAAAATACTCGCCAGAGCAAGACAAACCTTTTGGTATACTTTACACACCTGTAAATGAACAGGGAGCCGAGATACAAAACTTGGGGCGTCCTGCTGGGAGGGGGGGTAAACTGCTGCACCCCAATCGAGCAGCGTAACTCCGCGTAGCGCTAAGCTTTATTTTTTTGCTCTGGATCACTTGCGGTGTCATGCGTTGTGTCAGGGCAATGTATTTGTTGTGTAAAGTAATATTTAATTTGTGTCTAAAATACTATCAGCAACAATTTATGGCCAATAAAGCAACTCATGGTTAGACCAATTCGGTGGCGTACGTCTGTTCCGTGCCCGGGTATTTCGCTGTTTTATAATAAGTCGTGATTTGTCGGGCCATCTCTAGCGTTTCCAGGTAGACCACGCAAGATTTGAGACCATTTGACTGTTCCGAGACGCGACACCTGAAAATGAAGGTTCTTGGAAATCGAGGTTTCGAAGAAGTCTCCTTGTCGGGCCAGTTCAACCTACTCGCTGGAGTTGCAAAAACGGATAGGCATCCCGGCAATATTCTTTCCGTGAAAGAGCCAAAACAGCCCGCGCAAACTTGCGGCGTGCGGAAGATCCCGAAAGCGAACTTGACACATCGTCGGCATTCGCGAAATGAACGGGGTAAGTGGTGCATTTAGAAGCGGATGCGCAGGATCACGGTCGTCTCGACTGCGATGGCCTTCTGAAACCGAACAAAAAGTCAGGAACTGCATTGTACAGGGTGAGGCATATATATGGCAACACCCCCAGACCATACTAATTTGCCTATCGAAAAACTAATTATTTTTTCGGGAGATTGGATGTTTCCCATAAACGAACTAGATTTTCTTTCTGCAGGAGACAAACGAAAACGGTTGTACAATCTTTAATTTTTGATTTATAGTAGCGGGAAGTTTAGCGATTTTGTCGAAAAAGCGGTGTGTTGGCACGCTGCTCATAGAACCCCGGATATTAGTAGCCCTGCTACAGGATTTTGTATTTAAGTTTAGTTTGATCTTATTTATTCTTACCAAAATTCTTTTAGTCAGAAACTGGCGAGGGGATTTTGCTATATTCAAAAAACGCGCGCTTACCCACCCCTCACCACCCTTACGTTGACCACAAAAAAATTAATTATAAAATGCCTGTCAATTGCATTGTTTTATCTAAGCAATTGTTTAAATTATAGGCATCGGATTGAACCAATTCCAAATGTTGAAACCAAGCAATTCAACAATTAAAGATCAAAAAAAAGGCAATTTTACTTTTTTTACTATGATTTTGGGGCTACCCGAGAACAATTCTAAAATTCCTGCCTACTTAAAGGAAATGAATTGGTTTAATTACCTTTATCTGTCACGACTAGGTGGTACACATATTTTTTGGGGCCATTCGTGCCCAAAACGACGTTTCTGAACCATGCTGAAATTGGCTTCCAAGGGCTTCCGTGCCAGCGCCACCCTTACGACGCACAGTTTTTGCTTCAGAACAAAAGTTTGTAAGGTTGCTGCGTTCTAATATTTTAAGAGTGGTCACAGGACACTGGTGTCTAGATTTAAGCAAATTATTGAAGCCCAGCCAGCTTTCTTCATTTTTTGAGAGACCCGAGAAAGTGTTGCCATATATATGCCTCACCCTGTATTGCATACCCTGTTTTGACGTTAAGCTTCTGGTTGGTGAAGGCCGTCGATGGTGTTGCTCATCTGATCTTTCTGGAATTACCTTTTAGAAGCCATATAGCCTTGCAACGTACGTGTCTCGCTGCGAGACATCGAAGGCGCCCGATTGTTTCTTGGGTTTTGTCCAGGTACTGAAGAGGTAGTTATTCCAACACTTTTCGCCTGAAACCCACCGGTGCCTTGATCGATCTTTTTTCTGAAGTAGGAGATTTTGAGGACCATGTTTGAGTTTGGGTACGGACGGTCGTTGAAGGTGTCGAGTACCTAGAAAAATATTCAGTAAATTAAATCTGTGGATGCCACGGCGAGCGAAAGAACGCGGAAGGGTGCGTCAAGACGCCTCTGTCCCCTAAGCGTCAGAATTCATGCCTTTTGTGCTGCCAACTTGTTTCTGAAGGAGATGATGCATAGCTGCCCAAACATTCCTGGATTCAGCCTCACCCTGCAGGAAAAACAAGTATGAAATATGAAATACGGGCTCAAAACGCACCATTTTTCAGCCAAATCCGCACCACCGTCGAACAGGTCCAACCTGACCCGATCGCTAGTTGCCTCGAGCGGGATGTTCTGTATGCAGAGCGTCGTTTTGTCCTCAGCCGTGGCGTTGTGTGCAATTGGCGGCGACGGTTTCTTTGGGCGAAAGTCGATCAAAAACCAAGCCTCGATGCTCATTATGTGTTTTGTGCCCGGGAAGCATTGCTTATCGTGCATTTCGACAAACTGCAAACAAAGAAAATTAGTTTTTGCGGGTTTCATAGATTTAAAATTGTGACTTTGGCAAGGGCGTCTATGTATTTAGAAGACAAATAAATATTGATAAAAATATGTAAATCTCCAACTATTTATGGCAGCCAGTTTTCTATGGTTTTCTATTGTTTTGCCATGGTTTCTAGGGTGATTGGTTTACCTTTTTGGCGACCTCGGCGTTCGGCATCGACAGCAAAGCTTGCCCTGTCCGGTCGTCGCGCAATATTTCGACCCTGTCAGTAAAATAAATTAGATTAAAAAAAATCGATTACCTGACCCTCGACGACGGCATTCCGGTGGCCTCGCGGAAGAGCCTCTTGCATTTCTCTATCTTCTCATCATCATCGGGTTCTCTTTCGATACCACTGATGATCGCGAAGCGCTTTTCCTCAAACAATCAAACTTAGCATTACTTTTTGAGGACTTCTTACTGGCCGTTGCGGGGTACTTTGTTCATCAGGTTGAGCAGCCAGATCGCCAGAACCGGCTTGTGGGCCTGGCCACTGCTCAGAAAATCCGCTAAACCATTGAATTGCGCTCTGGACGACAAAGTTCTTCGCCCTGTGCTCGATTGTCTGCTTGCACTCCCAACAATTTGCAGGCCTACAATGGGGGAAGTAAGAGATGAAAAACGCGGAATACCCCTTCAGCAAGCAGCTCTCGCAAAAAGTATGTCCACACCCGAACAATACGAACGGCCACTTGGTCTTGTCGTCGTCTGAAAAAAAACACTCTATTCCGCTGCCAATTTGCAAAATAGAAAACGGAATTTTCCCTAAAAAAACAAAAACTTCTAGCTTACATGGTTCTTACGATCGTAATACAGTGTAATTTTACGAAAACGCTATGAAACTACATACTATGGGTTCAAATGGCCTGCCTTGCTCGCCTTGATAATGTTAAAGAAGCAAGTTTAGGTATCAGTTGAAAGCGCAACACTTACATGGTTCCATGCAAATTGTACAGCATAAAAAGTCGGGCACGCCATTGGCCTGGGAATCAGCAGTTATGACGTTGTTCGCAGGATTCTTCAAACCCTCGAAACATTTCCGAGCCTGAATTTTTCATTCTCGCATGCATAGAGGTATGCCGCGTTTAAATATTAAATGTTGTAGTATAAAATTTTCAAAAAGATGTAATCTACCTTATTTATAGTTTCCTCATCGGTACTTTGATCACGGGAGAAATAAAAACACAGATTTGGGGTGTACCTAAAGACTTTTATTTTTGCGACTTTTACGATTCCTCGGGCATTTTGGCCATAATTCGTTCCAATGTACAGCGATTCCTTAGAACTTTGTAGGCTTTTTATTAAAACTTAGCCATATGTAAATGGCAGTATCATAAAAAAACTCGTGAAGTTTTCGTCACCGATTTATGCTGATTACGATATTTTGTTGCGTTTTGAATCAAAATTCGTATAGTTTGTCGGTTACAGAATAGTAAAAACAACTTAAAAACTTTTACAAAATCAATTAATAAAAATTATAAATTAAATATTCGCAAACAAGTAGTTCAATTAACGGCACGAACTGGATCGCTTCAAATTCCGGGTTGTCGAGTAGAAAAACAACGACATAGGCACATAGTGCAGCCCAATTTTCGTGACTAAGAATCGTCAATCCATTATAGGTATCCTAAAAATATTTTGTAGCCACAAAAATGTTAGCTAAATACTTTTTTCGGGGTAATCGGCTCGCTTGCATCCAGTGTGGACGCTTGTGCGCCTGCTAAAATATGTAAAAATTTAGGAAATGCATTGATTTACCCTCCGTTCCCGCCTTAACGGCATTGCCATAAATATCTTTAAAGTAATTCAAGGCCGGTAGCACGACCTTCTGTCGCGTTTCATCACTAAGCAGCCGAATTAAGCCTTAAACGTTGCCCTGGAAAACTTACGGTATCTTACAGGCTTTGTTGATAATTGTCGCCTTCAGTTCCGCCAGCACGTCACTTGTGACCAGCACTAACATAAATTCGGCGAACGGCTCCATTATTGAACGCTTGATTGTGGGAATCCGGTGAATGGGTCTCATGAGTGGCTTGAAGGGCAGCTCAGTCCGGCTGAAACGCGCGATGACGCTGAGATTCTAACGCCTAAGAACAAACAAAACGGCTATCTAAACAGACGCGTCGTTTTATCTAGTCAGCTTTCCGGAAAAAATTGAATAAGATTCGTGGGACCTTGAGAAATCATTGCAAAAGATTCAGAAAACGGTTCTGGATTGTTAGCGGGGGCGGGGCGGTGGGGGGTTGGTAGTTTTAGCGGGGGAACCAAATTCTCTACGTCCCTATAGCAAAATATAGACCATTTTTATAGCATTTCACATAGTTTTGTGATAGATATTCTACAAAAAAATTTTTGAAAATCTTTCTTTTGGTCGAAGATTTATGAAAAATAACCAAAAAATCACAATTTTCAAATTTTCAGCATTTTTGAAAATAGTTTTAAAATTTAAAAAATTCAAAAAATTTAAAATACTTTCTATCAATAAAAACCACTAAAAACACCATGAAAATACATAATATATCATCAACAGGTTGGTTTGTGTGGTAAACTGGCCAAAAAACGTGGAAAACGCCATCAGTCCAGCACCCAGAAAACATGGGATCTTCAAATTTGCATACCCACAAGCCTAAATGAAAAAAGAGAACTTACATTAATCCATTCCTGGGATTTGACATATTTAGACCAGAGGAAGATCTTTGGCAAAAGACCCAGATTTTTTTAGATTTTTGAGAAGATGGTTTAAATTGAGACCTTTAAATGCTTTTTTTATAAAAATCGTCAGAAACTGGCCCGGAAATGACTCGGAAAATATTCCAAAATAAGCATACTGTATTTGCGAAAAAATCGTCGAAAACAAGTTCCAGGAGCCCAAATAGATTAGTTTTTAGCGACTACTTTCTTGTTTTAAAAAATTTTGCTTGGAACTTTGGGCTGCATAAAGTTTTTATGGATACGCAACGCTGGCAAAAATTTGGACTAGATCGGATCGAAGACGGCCGAAATCGCGACGGTTTTTTCGAGAAATATACCTTGTAGACGTCCAAATGCTCGCAGGTCCCGCATTTTTCGGTGGCCCAGAATTCGGGTCTAAGTTTTAGTTTTTGATCAAAACCTCCGAAGTTTTTAGTTAAGGTATCAGATCAATATTTTCAGGTTCTTAGTATAATTGTTCAAAGCGACAACCTTTAACGGATAATTCACCGGAAGCGGTTTGATATGGAGCTTTTTACGAACCAGCAGCTGTCAATCGAAGTGTCTCGGAATACTGGAGATAAGGAATTGTTTTTCGCCCACGGTGACTCGGCAAATACATATAGTCTTATCGCAATATGCTGGCGAATGCCTTTGAAAACGGCTTGTTTCTCGGGTATCCCAAATTTGTGCAGAAATTTATGTCCAGAAAATTGATGAGTTTGAATTTTTGACGTGGCAAGCTAGGAGAGTTTCCCTTGGACTTTGTTTAGTGTATTCTAGAAACGACATTGCTTTATTCAAAGCCAGAAACAAAGATTAACATAATTCAGTCGTGTAAGTTTGGTCGGTACCAGGGAATTTGGCCGTTTTATAGTAGGTAGTCATCAGGCTGGCCATCTTCTTCGTCGCGAACCTCGCTTTACAGGTTCTTGTTCCGTCGGGTTGCACGGCAAAGTCAAACCTGGAAATAGTGAAACGCATAATCCATTTGAAGCTATAGCCTACCGGGGTGGGGACGAAAACTGTATTTTGGTGCCGCTGACTGGCTTGTCGTGGAAAATCGCAATCAAGCTATAAATGTCGGCGGTGGGTGGGAGGTTTTGAAGAGAACCTCGTAAGGATTCCTAAAATTTCCCATTACATCCGGTCTGAAACTAGGCAAATCGCCAATTGATTGTTTGCGCGGGGGCAAAAACATTTTTTTCTGACGTAAGAACTGATTTTTAAGATTAACAGCGGATGCGTTTCTGCACTGTTCCTAACTATTCTTGAGCATGATCACTATAAATTAAATAACGGTTAATTTTGGGTATAATATTGCTATTTTGCACAAAATAACGCAAAATTTCGATTTTTTTGGAATATTTTTCTAAGTTTTGAAGTGTTTTTCTGTTGGAAAATATACTAAGCGAGTTTAAAACTGCTTTATATTGTATTACTAGGCCAACCGGCTGCATAAAAAAGCGGATTCCATCCCCGCGTAAGTGTTTTACGTAATGACTATTTTCGGGAAAACCGATTTTCGAAAAAATTGCCAATTATGAACGAAAAACCTCTTAATTCTAAACTATTATCAACAAAGATGTTTTTTCAACGATCACCACTAATTTCCGGTGTGTTATTCTCCTAATATCCTTCTAGCTTACCTTTACTTTCACAGAACCCTCGAGCACAGCAAGGCTCGGATGTCTTGGATTATTGTTCACACCGTAGTACTCGATTATCATCTTTTTCTGAGTACCCGGGTACACCTTTGCGTGCCAGTTGCTGACCGTCTAACGATAAGTAAAAGGTTTTTATGGTTTCAAACCACGCTTACCCTGATGCCAAGCTCCTCGCTGGCCAGGTACGCTACCATAGTCTTGATTTCCGCATCTAAATCGTCGCTGACAAGGTAGATCTTCGGACTAGAGCGGATTAAAGTTTAAAACCGTGACCGAAGCGATACCGTCCGTTTTCTTGCTTCAAATTGAGCTCCTGGCTGAAGAAAGTGGTGATCAGTTCTTCAATGGTGACAGTAGCAGGCAGGCCCCGGACGCATACGACGCTTTTGTCGGTCTAAATAGCAATGGTATGAAAAAAAATGTTGCTTGAACTTCACGTCTGAAAATTTCAATCGTGTTAACCTAAAAAAACCTAAACCTAAAGTTTAGGTCCTAAGCCCAAGCTCAAGCTAGGTCAAGGCCATTTCATCCGCCCAAGCCTAAGCCCAAGCCCAAGCTAAACCTACGCTGAACTTAAGCCTAAGCGCCCAAGATCATGCCTAGAACTGAGCTCATGGATTTGCCGAACCTAAGCCTAAGCCTGAGCCCTAACCTAAGCCTAAGCTTATGCTCAAGCCAAAGCCTAAGCCTAAGCCTAACCTATAAAAAAATTACCGCAGCTCTTGTAGGATCCGGCTTCTTGACAGCCGGTTTATGGGGTTGTGGTGCTGCCGGAGGAAGTGTCGGAGGTGTCGGAGGTGTTGGAGGCGTCGGAAGCACCGCAGAACTGGGTGCATAATTCGGCGGTGGTCCGTAAGTTGGAAAATTTGGAGGCGGTGCCATGAAGGGATAGGCAACCGGATGGTACGGCATGCCATACGGGCCGGGAGGTGGCATAAACTGCGCTTGGTGCGGGTTGAACGGCATCCGAGGCGGGACTGGCATATCGTAGCCCGGACGTCCGCGAGGCCCGCCTAAAGTAACAATTACAACTTTACTATGTATAAAAATAGTTCAGCGCAATGAGCGCACTTCCATGGCGTTATTTACCACCCAGAGCCATAGTGCAAATTTTTTTGGAATAAGCCAGCAACGTGTGCCAGTTTATGCGATCTTAAGTTAAAATGCACCGGAAACGCGTGCCGGCGCATGACTATTTCACAAAAATTTAATTTTCGCTGTTAAAATTGAGTTTTTGCAAAGATCTTCGCCATCCTCCCTTTTAGGAAGCAATTAGCATACGCCGGAAATGAAGAGGACGCACAATTATAAAAAAGACAGAGGACGCATTTTCGCAGCTTTCCTCATTCATAACCCCCGAGGTGATTTTTCACCTTTTCATAGATAGCCAGCGCCCAAAATCCGCTTCGCGGGACTTGGGCTCTGGATTACGACCTTTGCATGAAAATTTGACTTTGCGGTAGCTTGGGCACGCCCGCCCCTCGCCTCCCCCGACCACAGTCGCGCGTGCAATGTGCAATTTGCAAGAATGAGGAAATTTCTATTTTTTTCACACATTATGCAAATTAGCTCTCGCGGATGCCGGACACACACATCCAGAGAGACGCGCCAAAAATTATATAAGGTAGGATTACCGTATCCGTGTTGCTGGCTTCTGGCCGGCGATGGTGAGCGGCGATTCTGATTGCCGGTTGGGCGCTCTAAAACCGTTATTGATTTGCATATTTCCATTCGTACAGTTAACTCAAAGGCATGCCGATTAGGACCTACCAGTAGACTGCGTTCTCTCGATTTTCTTCTTTCGGAAGTAAGTAATGTCGAGGACCATCTTAGTGTTGGGGTAGGGCTGATCATGAAAAGCGTCCATGACCTAAAACGGGTCGTAAATTTGCAATTGCATTTCTCGGATACCTTTTTAGCTGCTTCTTCGGTTTTGAAAGACACGATGCATAGTTGGCCGGCACGAGCCGGTTGTAGGGTGATGCTAAAAGTATATCTTATGGATCTGTCTAGTTCTAAAGACTCCTTCTCCCCCCTCTCTCCCTCTCTCTCTCTACCTCTCTCTCTTTCTCTCTCCTCTAAAACCCACAATCGTTGGTTCAAATCTGCTCCCCCATTCAGCAATTCCTTCAAAACATCTTCCGATGTCACACGATTCGGCAAATTCTGTATGTAAAGCGTCCTCTTTTGCTCCAAATCATTATTCCCATCGATATCGGCCTTTGGCTTGCTGTCGAATGTCTCATGCTTCGCCGACATAATATTTTTATGTCCCGGAAAACATTCCCCATCGTATTTGTCGATGAACTGAATTTTTGAGCCCACATGAATTCAAAAAAATATTTTCAACCTGTTTGGCAGCTTCTCGCGTCGGCATCGACATGAACACCTTTCCAAATCGTTTGCCCACATAGCATTTGATTCTAAAGTGGCATGAATCAATGAATGTCTTCTGATTCCTAACCGTAGTTGCTCTACCGGTAACCCGGTTGCTTCTTCGAACATTTCACGACACTTCTCTAGTTTTTCCTCCTCACCGATGCGCTCGATGCCGCTGATGAGCACGGTTTGGTAGCCGATATTTTGCTGAAATCTTATCACTTTTGAGGAAAAGTGGAGTGCCCCGAATTCTGGATTCGCGGCGACATCTGGTTTCTCGTCCAGCGGCTGCTTGTTCTTTGGCTCTGCGCTGGGAGCAATTGGAGCCCGGCGGAGGCGATGGGGTTTTCTAAATTTTGTAGGTAATTTGCGAGCTGGCAAAACGTACGGTTTCTCAGCAGGGTTTGGAGGTACGGCCGCTTGCTTTGGACTCGTTGGGGTCGGCGGCCTCGGTGCATCTTTTTCAGTGGGATTCTAGAAATTTTCAGCAAATTGTAGGTAAAGCATTAATAGCGCCATCGCCACGATATTTAAGCCTAAGCTAAGCCTAAGTTAAGCCTAAGCTAAACCTAAGCTAAGCCTAAGCTAAGCCTAAGCTAAGCCTAAGCTAAGCCTAAGCTAAGCCTAAGCTAAGCCTAAGCTAAGCCTAACAAGGAGTGTCCTTTTAGTGTCATCGGCAAAACGATTCGAGACCCCGCTCATTCGATAGAGAATTGAATTCTGAACAAGGCTGTGTTGTTCATTTTTGCGAAATGGCTGTCCCTAATTTTGTAAAATTAAAAAACTGCCGGCGATGCCCATACATTGGTGCTTGGGGAGCGAATTGTTAAGGTTTCGCGCTTGGTTTTTTAATTCTATAAAATTAGGGACAACCATTCCGCAAAAATGAACAACACAGCCTTGTTCAGAATTCAATTCTCTATCGAATGAGCGGGGTCTCGAATCGTTTTGCCGATGACACCAAAAGGACACCCCTTGTAAGCTAAGCCTAAGCTAAGTCTAAGCTAAGTCTAGGCTAAGCCTAAGCTAAACCTAAGCTAAGCCTAAGCTAAGTCTAAGCTAAGCCTAAGCTACGCCTAAGCTAAGCTTAGCGCCTTAACGCTAGCCTTCGTCCTTACCGGTCGGTTAGTTGTATGCAGCTCATGGAACGCATAGTACACTGCCCATTCCACCTCAAAGTTCGGCGTCATTTCTTCGAATTTCCGGCTGCACTCCCAGCAGACGGCGCCCGAGTTGCTAAGGACAGTTTCACTAGGCTCCTGCGTACAGGCCCGTAGGAGGGGCGGGGCATGCCGCCCCCCGCCCCCGAAATCTGCAGATGGCGAAACAATGATAAGGGGGGACCCTTATCATTTTTGAAAATTTTTGAAAAAGGGCGGTAAACGGCAGATGTTTTTGAACCGCCGCCCCCCCGAAACCCTTGCCGCCCCCGAAATTTTGGGTCAGCTACGGCCCTGCCTGCGTATATCCCTTACTGTTCGGTCAGACACGTCGCGCAGTAGGTGTGTCCGCATGGAGTCAAGATTAGAGGACGTCTCAGATCGTCATCATCTCAAAAAACACACAAAGTTTGACGCTTGTACTTTTGAACTTACAAGGCTCTCGGCAAATCGAACAGCACAAAACGTTTTCAAGTTCCGGCTGCCCTTGAGCAACAACGACGGGAACTTCCAATTTGCTAGAGCCTCCTTGTTTAGTCGTGGCACTGGGCTTTTGATGGGGCTCCCCTAGCTTCAGGGCCTCCAGCTTTTTCAGCGAGTACGCCGCGTCGGCCAGCTTCTGCTTCTCGGCGCTGGCTTTGCGCTTGGCATTTTCTTGCTGTTTCTCGTCGACCCAATTTCTGACGGCCATTGGCGCCTGTAAATATTAATTAAATTTTGGCGACTTCCGTGATTTTTTGAATTCAAAAACTAAATATTAAAAAATTACCCGATTGACGACAGCGCTACCGGTCGCCCTATCTTTCGTAAAATAAAAGCATCGATTTGCTGTGTACCTAAATTCGCAACTTTATAATTTTTGATAGTAAAATAAAATTGCAATTCGCTTTTTTTCGAAAAAAAACTAAACTAGAGTCGATTATTAGGAAAAAAGACCCACCAAACCCCTTCAAAATCCGGGTTCTCCAAAATGTAGAGCACGATATAGGAGCACAATCCGTGCCAATTTTTGTGGCGGAGAATTGTGAACGCCTCGACGCTTACCTAAAATTGTTGAAAATGAGACTTAGCCGAAGCCAAAAAACCTAAGCCTAAGCTTAGGCCGAAGACCGATCCCAAGTCGAGGGGACTAAAGCCAAGCCGAAGTCTAAACGAAAACCTAACAAGGAGATGGTCTCAGCTCGACACCGAATTTCGATTTGAAAATTTGCACACTGGTAAAGCTCGACGAGACGAATCGATTGGTGTAACTATCAGCTGCCCATACGATAAAATAGCCGAGTTATAAGCATTTTAAGTTTTTGCATACATTTTGCATTTTTTCCGCCCTACCTTCATAAGCCCTCGCCCTTCCCCCATCACCGTGGCCTCGTGTCCCAGTGGCGTAGTCGGTGGCGTATGGGGAATCTATTGAAGGTTCGAACCCGCTCACAATTTTTAATTTTTGCTTTTTGGCACAAATGCTGCCATTGGCGTTCTGAAGGCCTAGAATCAGTTCGCATTCCTTATTTTAACTCTTTCAAGGCGCAGTGACCACAATACCTCATCATCAAAATTGGATTTTGACCGCACTTAACATTGACGACCCAACAATAAAATTAAAAATTAAAAATAGAACAAAAAGTTAAGAAAAAATGCAATTTACTGCTTGCTTGTGAATACACCGCATGCACTTTAAATTTTCTTAATTTTTTTGAAAATTTTGTTCATATTTTATTCATAGGTCAATGCCCATTGCGGTCAAAATCCAATTTCTAAAAAAAAAGATGTTTTATGGTCACTGCGCCTTGAAAGAGTTAAAATAAGGAATGCGAACTGATTCTAGGCCTTCAGAACGCCAATGGCAGCATTTGTGCCAAAAAGCAAAAATTAAAAATTGTGAGCGGGTTCGAACCTTCAATAGATTCCCCATACGCCACCGGCTACGCCACTAGGCCACCAGGCCACGGTGTTGGGGGAAAGGGGAGGGCTTATGAAGGTAGGGCGGAAAAAATGCAAAATGTATGCAAAAACTTAAAATGCTTATAACTCGGCTATTTTATCGTATGGGCAGCTGATAGTTACACCAATCGATTCCTCTCGTCGAGCTTTACCAGTGTGCAAATTTTCAAATCGAAATCCGGTCTCGAGCTGAGACCATCTCCTTGTAAGCCCAAGCCTAAGCCTAAGCCCAAGCCTAAGTCCCAACTTCGTCATAAGCATGGAACTACTCCTAAACTTAAAGGTACACTAACGTCTTGTTGGGGTGGTTGCCGGCCGGTAACCGTCCGCCGGTTAGCAAACAGGGTTACTGTAGGCGCTCGCCGCGGAGCAAAACCGAACCCGGACCACTTGCCTAGGGCAAGCGCCATAGACCATTAGGCCATGGGATAGACGTGATGAGGGAGGCGGAGAGGGGATAAGAAGGGTCGGGCCAGGCCACGGCAAGGTGGCCAAATTCCCGACCGCGATCCGGTTTTTTCAGCGAGATTTTAGTGTACCTTTAAGCCTAATCCTAAGCGTAAACCTAAGCTAAGCAAACCTTCTTGGGAACCACCGGACAGTCCGAAGAATTCAAGTTTGTTGCACCAGCTAAATCGAATTTAAAAAAATTATATTGACTATTTACCTTTTACTCCTTCGGCAATCGCCATTGGATAAATGTGTTTAAAGTAATTAAGACAACGTAGGATTGTTTTTTCTTGTTTTTCTTTGCTGAAATTTGAGCGGTTGTCTGAGGATACAAAATAACTGTTTTTCGTTTGGTACCTACGGAATTCGGAACGCTTGGGTGATGATGGAAGCCTGCAGCGCGGAAAGTTCCGGGCTTCTTGCCACCATCGTGATGAATTCTTGAATCGGGTCCATCTGGCCGGTAAGGTAACAAGAATCGAAAGTGGCTGCAGAATGGGGTCGACGCGGGAACGGCGAATTTTACGAGCAACAGAAAAAGGGGTGGGCGATAAGCTGCGGGGATTTCGACGCGTAAGAAGGGGTGAAGCGGCGACTCTGTGATTCAACAGCCGCGTTTGATTTGGCCAGGGTTTGATCGTTTTGCTGTGCAAAGCTAGGCGCCAATAGTCATGTTGCATCAACACGTAAGATTTGAAAAGCAACAAAAAACGAAAGAATACTTTTTTTAGGTTCTGGTTCGTTAGCGGGGGTTTTTAAATTTTCAGGGTTTGGAAAATGTTTTTTATAACTTTTGTCATCAAAAAACTATTAAAAACACTATGAAAATGCATAATATATCATCAGCACGTATAGGCGAAAAAAACAGAAAATAAACTCTGAAAATTGGTAAACTCTGAAAATGTTACGACTTGATCGTTCTTGTTGATCTTTGAAAAGCGAACTACCTTTTCCGGGTTCGGTTTTTGTAGATTTACCTTTCCGGAGCGGTGTGTTTTAGCTTGGACCGTGGCTTTGGCGGCAAGCAACAGAGACATAAATTATTATGGCCATAGAACGAATTTCACAAAGAATCCTTGCTAGCTTCCCCTTCCCAACCATAAAAATGGATCTAAAGCATCATTCAATGACCTTTGTCAAACTTGTTTGCAGTTAGTGAATAAAAACAAACAGAGCCTTTTAGACTATAAATATTTATCGTTAATAGTATCAACAAGTTCACGAAATCTTGCTCATCACTTGGATCACAGGCTTTGTATTTTTCGCACCCTCCGATTCGCTTGGCACCCTAAAATGCCTTGAACGAACAGTAGGTTACGGTACCGTTGCGTCGTATTCCTTCGGAAAATCGTGAACACCATTTTCCGAAATTCGCGATGCCTCCAAAGAAAAATGGAAAAATTCGCAAGGCTCTGAAAATGATCCGATTATGGTCGAGGGTCCGCTTGCGTATTTTGTTCGCATTTTATGTGCTTCAGGCAACGCTTTTTTGCAGCAAGTACTATCGCGGATTTAAGGATACGGCTACCAGGAAACAAAATTTAATACGGCCTTCCCCCGGGGACTTTCCGGATTATCCGGAAAGATCTTTGTACGTTTGGACTACGGCAGTTCGGGGAAAACGGTGCAAGTTCAAATATTTTTGCAGTGGCTGATTTTGTGACCAGAGAGAAAAGCTGAATTTGTAAAAATTAACAATTTTCCTCGAAAATCGGATGAAATTGTAAGAAAAGGACCGAGAACAATCAGCGCCGAGGTTTCAGAGCAAGATAAGTTTTTTTTATTTGACTTTCCTTACCTTGGACAACATGACGCAGTACCATACGCTCCGAATTTCCGGTGGCGGCCCCATAAACTTGTTCATCAACTCGGGGAGGAGGAGAAAAACGACAGCGGAGGCGGTCGTGAGCACTAAAATAACGGCTCCGATTAATGACACGTTTAAAATCGCAAAAATTGGCTGCACCACTTACGTGAGGTAATATTCACGCTCCGGAAGCTTTTCCGCTGCGCCTCGCTGAGCCCGACCATACGCTTGGATTGCTGAAAAAACGTAAATTCCTTCTTGGTCTTGATTTTTAGCCGTTAGTATGCCAATATATGTATTTTCAGTATATTTTTTAAGCAGTTTTTCGCTAGGTAACGAATCTTTAGTTCTCGAACTGAACGACTTCGGGATCTTGTCTCGTTAGTAGGGACCCCAGGGACCCAATTTTCATCCGGTAACAACTTCAAAGCCTTCTATTCAATTTTGTGAAAAAAGTCGATCTTTGGGTGCTTTCAATTCATCAAAAACTATTCATCAAAATCAAAAGCCATTCACCAAAACGATGATCGTAAAACCTGGCAGAATGACCGTTTTTTTAGTCTCCAGGTTCCGTTCAAAAGTAAAGATTCGAAAAAATACCTTTCGAAATAGGATTCCAATAATAATATAGATCAATATTGTTAACAAAACATTTCCAATACGATTATAGGTATAGTAGAGGTCGAAAGAGTGGAAAATCGCTGGCGATACAGGTATCAGCCACCATCGACGGATCCGTGAAGTTCAGAGCGACGTTGACAACGTATAAAACGATTGCAAGTGGGTAGGGCCCTAAAGGTTTGAATATGACAAAGAAGATAAAGCGGAATAGCGGGATTCAATATGCCAATTGTCATAAAACATTAAAAAGCTTTAATGCTCCAAAAGATTGGATTCCGGGCGATTCGAACCAGAAAATCAAATTCGGAAAGCTGAAGTTATTTAAAGAGGGTTTTCACGGCAAAATTAGATATTAAGAGCTTGTAAATTTTAGTTTTTTTCGTAAGGTAGGGCTTCATAACACTTTCTAGAAATAAAACTCGCATCCCATCATGTAAACCGCAAATCGCGGGCCCCATTTGTAATATTTTGTAGGCCATATCGCAGCGTATAGTCGGTCTATGGCCAACGCCAAGTTCGATGCACCCAGGATTTGGATAGCTATGAAAAACACGACCACATTTGGTGCAAAGGAGCATTCAAACGACGGGATTTTCGGGGCTGAAAATCTAGGTATTATCGGCTAATAATATGCTTACTATCTTTTGGGTATTCGCCTCCATATGCAAACTTTTTAAATTGTGATAGCAGCATAGCCAGCGCGTAGTTCCCGTCGGCCAGCAGTAGAAAAAGAATCGTAATAAAATCCTTGCGCTCTCGCCGCTGGCGGTTTGCCAAGATCATCAGCTCGAGGGGGATTGTAAAGGTGAGGACGAGAGTGGCTGAATATACAAAAATATAACGCACAAAAATGTCAGATTTAAGGTAATTTAGGCGCTAATATACTTTTGCCAGGTCTGCAGTAGCTCGTCATTATTTGGAAAAATTTACAATAAAAGAAACTAAATAACTGTCATTACATCTAAAATTATTACTTCGAAAACCAAAAAATATTCGAAAACGAAAAACGATCTATCGGTATCTATAGCCCAAAAAAAACAAATTCCCTACCTCACCAATTCTTTTAAAACTACTTACCCTCGACCAGGTAGGCGTATGTTGCGGCTGCCATTTCATAAATTTCCAACCAAAATCCTCAAATCCTCAATTCCTAAAAACGCCTGATTTCAATCGCATGAAGTTGAATTAACTTAAAAGCTAAAACAGCGAATCAAATATAGTTATTACGCAATAATGATTGAATGGAAGGTCCACCTGCAAGGATTTCAAGATAAATTTACACTACACTTAAGAGAGCTAATCTTTTCTCGGAAAGCAAGCTACTCCTTTGATCTTCTATCACAACCCAGAAGGCCAAGAAACTACGCCCTAATAAACAATTGCTCATACGGTCTGAGAAGAGGTTGGCCTGCCGGAATCGAATTTCCCCCCGGGAATTCGGCGCCACCAGCATCAATTTTGTTCAGGTTATTTCACCCCGGGTAATTAGAAAACGAGGGCCTTCATGAGCTTTTTTTTTGACCGGGAAAAGTGATTTGTCTGGAGGCAATCGGGTCATGTCGCGTGATTGGATCATTGTACCAGTTAATGCTGAGGACAGAAAATGGAAAAGGAACCGCATCGCGGAGTGCGACGCGTTTTCTCTCAAGCCCCTTTCTCTCTCTCCCTCGTTCTCTCCCTCTCGCTCTCGCTCTCCCTCTCACTCACACACTCTCTCTCTCGCTCTCTCTCCCTCTCTCTTTCTTTTTCTTTCTCTCTCACTCTCTCTTTCTCTCTCTCGCTCCCTCTCCCTCTCTCTCTCTCTCTATCCTCTCTCTCTCACTCACTCTCTCTCTCTTTCTCTCTCTCTCTCGCTCTCTCTCCGTTTCGCTCCGCTCTCTCTATGCTAATAGGAAATATGCTTTATTCATAAAATTAAAATCATCAAGAGCTGGATTACTGTAGCGGCACGCTGACCCTTTGACTCCGAAACGGAAAATGTGGATGATGACTTCGCGAGCTGTCCGATTCAGTTCCACTTCTAAAGAAAATACACACTTCGAAATTTTCATACCGAGTCGGCACGAAGTGGTGAACTTTGAACGCCGACAGTACCAGTTTTCTGAACTCTCGATGACGCCAGAAAAAAATGGCAAAGTTGACGAGGCTCTAAACATAAAATATCAGATTTACACCTTGAAAACAATATCCATTTTAACTAGATAAATTACAGCAATAACTAATGGTAAGGCGCCGAAAATATACCTTTGACAGCATCACGCAGTACCAGGAGGCTCGTATCTCGGTCGCACCACCCGTGTTGTACTTTAGCATGATTTCCGGTAGTAATAGAAAGACGACGGCCGAAGCGGCGGTTAGAGCTGAAAAATTTTATTAGAATTTTGTCAAACTAACATTTTGTTAGCTTTTAATAATTACAAAAATTTTAAAAAACACGCCAATTAAAACTGTCTTGCTCTTAAACAAACTTTCTCGTAAAAAAATTTAGGCAGCGGCTGTCTCAACTGGAACCCATAATTTGGCTTTAATGATTAGCATCGACGGATTAATAAAAGTTTCAACACCCATTATTAATTTTTTTCGTAATCAGGAGCATAGCGGAATTGAGAAAATATAGCTTGTTTTTAATTTTCCAAGGCCCTAATCGGATCTTAAGGAACCGGAAGGTAATTCCTGAAGCGGCATTATAACCGGATTATCAATTCTTGCAATTTTTAATCTGAAGCGTACCGGAAGTGATGTTGACCCTCATGAAACTCTTCCGCTGCGCATCGTTCAGGCCAAACATTCGGTTTGAGTGCTTCAAAAAAGAACAAAATTCGAAAAATTTGGATGGCAATTACTCTGCGTAGGATCAGCGCAATAATTCCGTAGATCAACACCGTGATGAGGACGCTCGCCATGCGATTATAAGTGTAGTAAGCGTCAAAAGAAACGTGGGGAAAATCGGAGATGGAGCAGTAGTCGGGGACCTGCGACGGGTAGAAGACGTTCAGCAGCACGTTGATGATGTAGAAGCCGATTGCGAGGGCGTAGGGCCCTAAAAACAGGCATATTTCACAGAAGATCCACTCTAAAAACACCTAAAACCTCTATAACTTACAGCTCATCATCAACACGGCAAATCTTGGCCCGTGTGTGTAGTATTTTGTAGGCCATATGGCTGCGTATAACCGATCAAAAGCCAACGCCAAATTTGAAGACCCCAACACCTGGACGGCGATGAAGAAGATGACGACGTTTGGCGTAAACGAGCAGCCGAGCGCTGACATTCGATGAGCTAAAAGAATATTATAGATTTTTTGATTCTTTTGAAGTAATGAAATTCTTTAGCTGCCCCAACCTCCCGTCTTCGATTAGCTAAAAAATTTATACAACCGCCTGGTTCCTTCACTTGGTGGTTCCTTCCTTCTAAAGCGTGGTGTACAATTTGCACACGTAGTTGGTCTACTTTGAGGTAAATGTCAATTTTGTCTCTTCCATTCTTTGGTAAACCATATTTTGTGACGTACAAAAATTTGCCTGTTTGGGTGCAGTGAACCTAAAAAAAAGAATTCAACAATTTCCGGCCCGGCAACCCTTAAAGACCGTCAGAACGATGAAATCCGTTGAGAGCATGAAAGTTGCGCACCGGGCGGAAGTCGAACCCGCGAGGGCTCGCTCCACAGTCCGACGCGCTAGCCACTACACCACAGGGCCAAGTGGGGAAGGGAGTCAGAGACGCCCCAAACCCCAGAGGGCCCTGGCCCAGTACGGGGCACCACTAATGACGCATCTCTCTGCGCGTTCTTGGGGGCAGCACCCTCGGGGTGACAGTGCGCGTTCCATCGTTCTGGCAGTCTTTAAAGGGCTGCCGACGGCATGTGTCGATCCCCCCCTCATCAACAAATTGGCAGGTAGCCAACAGGGCAGAGAGCGCCCTGGGGAGAGGCGCTAAGACATTTTCTTTTCCGCGCGTAATCGATTGACTATGCCGTCGGCATCCCTTTAAAAATTTCCGGGTACCGATGTGGGAATAGCTTGCAAACCCAGCGTCTTCGCTTTGCGCTTAGGTTATTACAGTAACCCTAAAGCCTAAAGGCATCATGTGAAAACATACCGTTCTTAAAATCATACACCCCGCCATAAAAGATCAGCCTTTTTAGCTGGGATATCAGCATTCCAAATGAATAAAGACTATCGGCTAGCATCAGGAAGAAAATGGTGATAAAATCTTTCTTTTCTCGGCGATCCCGACTGGTGATGATCATGATCTCGAAGGGTACGGTAATGGCAAGGACGAAACATGCTGAAAAAATCGAGCTGGATGAGGGGTTTTGGATGCTCCAGACACGACCCTTGGCTTTGATTAGGTAAGAATAGATACTCAGAGAGTGAGAGAGAGAGCGAGGGAAAGAGACGGAAAGACAGAGAGAGAGAGAGAGCGAGAGAGAGTAAACTTTACAAAACTATGATACCTTCAGCACTGTAGATATATATCGGAGCAAGCTGAGACATTTCTGTAGATGCAGCGACACCGACCTGAGGTATACACTCGGAACAAGATCCTACAAGACTTCGTCTACACAAACACTCTAAGCAATTAAAAAAACAGGTAAAGAGAACAATGGCTCCATTTCGCTACAGTATGTCTCAATTTTGCACGCGAATTCACGGAATGTTTGTTCAAATGGTCCCCATCGGAGCGTGTGGCCGCGTGGGCTTGGCGCGCATCTCAGGGACTGACCAAAAATCGGGTTCAAAATTCAGTTATTGCTGTGCCCTATTTTGCAAATATACGTAGAAAATCAAAAACGCAAGCCTCGCCAGAATTAACTGGATACCCTTGTTTTTTCCCACGGAAACGGAACGGAAAAACGGAAAAATGTGGTTTTATCAAGCGGAAAAGTGGAAAGAACAAAAGTTCGATTTAAATAGACATTTAGTGACAGAAAATTGCCATTTTCAGAGCAATTTACGATGTTGAAAGAAAGTAGATTATATTGATTCTCCTCGTCAGCTTTTCTGTAGCGCTACGTACTTAATTTGGTCAGACAATCACGTCAAAACTGTCATTAGCAAAGTCTCGGCTCTGGTCGGCTAGACCACGACCTAATCTTTCAAAATTAAGGAAACTAGTACGAAATACACTAGACTACAGCGCTTCTGAATCTATTAATAATTTTGTGCTTTCCCCAATTTGATTAGTCGACCCCGAGGAGTTCCATTTTTACACGTGCCGGCCCCAAATTAATTTGTTGAATAATGTGAGAGACAGAAGTTTTGGATCGGGAATGTGGGAATGAAAATAGTCACTAGGAAATTTCACACGCCAACAACACGTACCGTAGGCGTTGAGGGGTAGGGCGGATTTTTTGAGGTGAGGATACGGAAGAATTTGGTAAGGTCGACAGATGAGTGAAAATTTATGCGGAAGACGAGACAAGAGACGGAACCAAGTTTTGATGGAAAACTTCTGGCGTGTGCTACGGACGTAACCGGGTTAGCGAACAAATATGTTAAGCTGCGTACGGAACCGGGTTGTTTAAGTACAAAATGAGCTAAACTACGCACTTAACAGCGAACGCAAGATACCAGCCGGAGGTTCCGAAAAGAGTTTCGCTATAAATTTTTTTATATTACATTCTTTTGGGCTGTAACTAAAACTTTTGGTATATTTTTTGATGCTCTATCGAATGGCGTAGAAAAAAAGTCCCGACAAAATGGCGAAAATACGAAAAATGTTGAGAACTTCCGGCTGGGGGGGAGGGGTAAAGTAAAGGTTAGCCCAAAGGATATCGTCAGCCACGGATGCAGCTAGGCTCACTGCGTCAAATCAATTTTCGGCTAACAACGTAGCTTGCATTTCTGGATTTTTTTGCATATATAGGAATGGGCAAAACCACTTTGGCCCCATGGAGAAGTTATCCTGTGATCTTTAAATTCCAAAAGACGATTTGTGGAAGACTATTTTTATGATTTTTTAAAGTTGGGAGTTAAGCGGAAGCCGACAGTCCTGGGTAATTGCTAGGTGCATCGAATAATTTTGGGTTCCAGGAGGCCCGTTCAAAATCTGCAGCTCGAACATCACCAGAACAGAGTCCGGCATAATATAGATAATATTTTTGTTTTTGACGACGCTACAGTATAGCCGATACGTGAAAACCACAAAAACGCTAAAATTCTTAAGCTGCTTTCTGTCCCCAATCGCCAAAATAAATTCTGCGCCATCACTCAGCTTATCTTTCACATCTAAAAACTGTTAGTGGTTGTACGTAGTCGTTAGTTGTAGTTATAAGTCGAAGATTATTGTGGGAAATTGAGTTATAAAATGTAAAATTCGCAGATTCGGGCAGTACAGTTCAAAAACGAAACCTGGGGAAAATTGTGGAAAAGAGGCTTAACAAGCTACAGGGAATTTGGTCACAGTTTTCATTTTTGTAGCTTCTCTACATTTTTCCTTCTCACACCTTATTTGATAATTAGGTGAGTAAGACACGAATAATTTTTAAAGTGCTTTTAAACGATATTCTGGCGATTTAAAAATTGCTAGGGAAATTTTTAGAACTATCGAAACAGAAAGCTTCGGAAGAAATCTGTCGTGCTGAAGTTCTGGAAAACGAAAAATATAAATTTTACCGTACCCAGCACCGGTAGCCGCCTGAACCCTATGTATTTTATGATGCCCTAAGTGTTTTCGTTTTTTCTCTCCGGGTTAGAAGGTTCCTCATTACGGGACTTGCAAGTTACGGGATTTCTCCAGGGACGGAAAATTTCCAAAAGCAGGTAAGCACATGATTCGGAACAAGTACACGTTTATTTCAGGCTTGAAGTACACGTATATTTACGTATAATACGTACGTATATTTTCGAAAATAGAAGTTGAATTTTGATTAGAGTGAGATAATGGGGAAATTGAATGTGTACATCGAATATACCACCTATGTCGTCGTGCACTAGCTAAGAATTTTAATAAAATTTCAAACTTCAAAACTGCCGTCCCTTGTCTAATTTTATTCTTTTTAGCGCGAAGTCCAACGTACCGCTTTTCTTCTTTTCCAGACACTGATTAAAATCGTTTATTTAATCCAAAATAAGAGAAAACGCCGAGATCAAACAACATGATGAGGTATGTATTAAAATAGTGGCGTCAAAATTTGGCGCATATTTCTAGCAGGAAAGGTTGGGAACATCGGGGGCAAAAACGGTTTTGCATTTTTTGTTTCCCCGACTTCACCCTGTCTTTCTCTAACAGCTTTTTAGTCTTTTCTAGGCTCATAAAAAATGGAGAATTTATGGGCAAAATAGGCATGTAATCAAGCCGACAGATCTTAGGCTTGGGTTTAGGCTTCGGCTTAGCTGACGTTGCCTACCTTCGCCGAAGAATTTGCCGATTTTTGAATCCGAGGCTACGTTTGCTCAGTCTTCTGGCACGGAAGTGTCAGCCGGCTGATTATAGGGCACGCCAATTTAAGGATGTCTCTAGGGAGGCACAAACTTCCAAAAACTCAAAGCACTAGCCCGGGTATACGGTTTCAATTATACGTTTTGTATCTCGAAGGCACGTGGGGGCTGCGCGGAAGGATTTGGAGACACCAGTTTAAGAATATCCAGGCAATAAAAAATCTCAAAAGGTTCAATCAGAAAAAGAATAAAAAAATTGAACGACGCCTGAGTGAAGGTTTATTAGAAATGCAATGTTTTTCAAGAAGATTTCGAGGTTTGCAGGGCGTCTCAATAAAAAAACCCCCTCTAACTCGACGTAGAAGTATCGAATCGGAATGGCAGTTGCACCATTCGAAAGCCCTTTAAACGGCAAGTTTGTAACAAGCTTTTTATTTAAATCCGCTATTTTACAAGCCATTTTGTAAAATATACCGCGTTTCGAGGTTGCATACAAGTTAATTTACCTGAAATTCTCCATACAAAATGACCGGAAGTAGCCGTTAATTTGATGCAGAGGGCGTTTCTTAACGTTTTTCACACGTTGTAAACTGGCGCGTTCAAATAAGAACATGGTTTTGAAGATTGTTGCAAACTTGCCGTTTCAAGGGATTTTGAACTGTGTAACTCCCGTTCCGATCCGATACTTTTGCGCGGAGTTGGAGAGGGTGTTTTTTATTTGGACGCCCTGTACATCGAAGGACAAATTCAATGTTTTCCTCTTGATACTGAGCTTTATTATGAGCATAAATATACCAAAAAACTAGCAACAAACGAGCTCAAAATCTGCCAGTAACTTTTATTATGTTGGCAGGGCTGCGACTGTCGGTTTCGCTGATATTTCTGGAAAAAGACTCTAAGCTCTATAATTTTTTTGAAGATACCTCGATCTTCTCCGCGGTACCGAGGAAAAGACGAGCTGCCTGAATTCTCGATGGCGCCAGATAAAAATCGAGAGGTTGACGAGGCTCTAAAAGCGTTGGCTTCAAGTATATGAGGTCAGATTGCAACCTTGGACATCATCACACAGTACCACGCACTCCTCACATCCGATGCCAAGTTGCCAAATTTTAGCATGATTTCGGGAACGAGCAGGAGGACGACAGCAGACGTTGCCGTCAATGCTAAATTATAAAAATTCGCGAGCTTCAGATTTTATTTGATTGATTTTGTAAAATTTTTGCAGTTTGGCTCTTAGGCTTTGTTGCTGTGAATTCTCAGGCTCCATGGAATTAC